>JAQFZE010003246.1:0-12918 GCA_034695245.1 Dicyrtomina saundersi | reverse complement strand
TGATTTTCTTAATTTATGGACGGATGGCATTAAATTCAGTTTACGCCGCATCTCGGCATTCTGCAGTTTTTAGAGTGCATTGCAACATTTGAATGCACCTATTACTGAATTTAATTCCCTATCCAATAGTATGTTGCTGGTTGATGCCGCTGTAATATATTTCAAGACAATGCCAATTAAATCCAGCAAGATATTGAAATTGCTATTGGTTTGTTTGAAATTAATTTCTTGCCTTAAATTTCAAAATCTAACTCATTTATAGCGTTTTATGGTACCTGGCCAATACTATGTTATAAAAATGTATTGCATTTACGCGCGTTATGATACGTGTAAAATATATAAAGTAATAAAATGGGACAGCAGATGGCGGACAGAGTTATTTGAATTTTATTTTTACTATATATATAAATATAAATAATACAAATAATAAATATTGTAGGTCTTTTATAAGTGACCTAGAAAATACTTTTTATCGTTCCAAAAACCTAAAAAAGAAAAACTGGAAGGCGATTTTGACTCCTGCATAATTTAGTAACGCATTCATAATAAAATTTAATAATATTAGCATAAACAGGTTGACAGCGTAAAAAATCAAGAAGTAACAATTTCCAATTATAATTTTGTGGAAATAAATATATGCATAGAATACGGTAATTGGACACGACAAAGGCTTAAGTTTGTTTTAGGTAAAAACAATACGCTGAACTTAATATTTTACTCCATGAACGTTTGTATTTTAAAATCGTTTACTGTCAAGTCGAAAATGAATTCGCTCCTACTTTAAAGTGTGAGTTTCCTTTAAATTTTATACCATCCCTTTTTTCACCATTTATGTTACTTTGGCTTTTTGCGCTTGCATTGCTGTTTTCAATGCTAATGATTTTAGTCGACTGCATAGACTTAAGGTCATTTTCATTAACTAGTTGAAGCAACTTAACATTTAATGGTATTATATGTATTGTAAATAAAAAACTGCGTAAAAGAAGCAGTTGGCAAATGTATAACTTCGAATTAATAGAAAACAAATAAATTGCTTACCCTGTCTTTATCGATGCTTAATGGTAGCAGATTTAGGTCATAAAGAAGTTCCATCGGCTCTAAATTGATAGGGGATTGTCTTCGTCCTCTATTGCAAAGGCTCCATTCTGGATTGATCAATCCCCAAAAGGCTGGACCTTTAAAGGGTTAGAAAACTAACATTATGATATTGCAAATAATTGAAACATAAAACAAATTGTAACAACATGAGCATTTAAGTTTGAAACTACCTTTTTTTCGTAAATTTTAGTTATAAACTTTTATTAATTGTTAACAAAACTTCCTAATACAAAATAAACAAACTTCTTATTACGATTCAGTAAATTTCCGTCTATTAAACATGTAAAATATTACAAACCGGTTGAAACGACAACAATTGTTGTGTTGAAACAGACAGTTTGTCACAAAAAATAGTGCATCAACATAGAATGACAGCTCAACATGTAATTAAATTGATTTTATCCCACAATCGTTTTATATCCACATTTATGCATAAGTTTTAGAATAGAAAAAAATACTTGCTTCCGTACTGTTGCTAGCAGATATATTATCCTGGTTCACACCAGCTTTAACATCTTATGGCGACCAGCTTGAGTATATTCAATCACAAAGATAAAGTGCCAACAATATCTACGAGAGAGGTATTCTCTTCTGTTAACCTTTACTAACTATAGTGGGCTATACCTATGAGACGAGCTTCGATACCGTGCAACCAGTAGGGAGTGAATGTAAGGCAAATGAGTAGGGAACCGCGTGGACAGTAGTAGGAAAGAGGCAGCGACTGAGGAAAAGCGCCACAAATGGCGTTCGCTCACCCAACACTACCTCCACTCACCCACCCGTCCACCACCGTCCACACACTCCCCTACCACCACCTCCCCCACCCCCAATCATATGCACCTGGAAGACACAGTAAGGGTAGCCCAATGTGAGAGCTTTGTATTAGGGAATCTCACTACAACATGCAAGCACGAGTATTCGATCCTCGAAACCCCTATCTCTCTCCCCTGACTACCTAAGTACCTTTAGATTTAGTAGTACCTAATTACTGTATATCATTTTTATTATTTAATACTAATGCTGTATGCTCATGCATATCATTGCACATATATTATATTTTTATATTAAGTATGTGGCCCAAGTGTAATAGAATTCAGTGTTACAACTCAACGCTGATAATTATTAATTATGTTAAATATTAAATATTGCTGTATGTTAAAGATGCTGATACATATATATTATTTTATTTTATTTTAAACATATTATTATTATTACAAGAAGTATGTGACAGAATCTAGTATTACAATCGAACGCTAATTATCAATATACGATGCTGTATGCTTAAGATTTTAATGCGTATGCAACAATATTTGATTTGAATTATATAACTATTTTAAGTAGTATGTAGTAAATTACAGTGTTACAACCCAAAGCTACGTATTTTTAGTTTTATTATACATGTGATTTATTTTGTTAATTATTACTAAAATAATAAATTTAAATTCAATACAATAACATGAAATTAAATGAGCAGTACTTTCAGAAACTTACAAAACAAATACTCTGACAATTGTATCTTAAAGTAATAAAGTTAAATTGAGGTTAAAAAAATAAAAATAAATCATATACTGGGAAAACAATTTTATATTTTGAAGATTTATAAAAGTTCCAACTTAATTACTTACTACAGATTATAAATTATTTGTTATCAAGATCCAACTTTTTGCGAGATAATTAAGCAGCAAACTGATTCTTTGTAAACGTTGCTGTCTGCCTATAATTATCAGAGTCTTAGTAGTCAGCCTCAAACTCAGACTAAATTATATAATTAATATCCTGATTGGAATCGGAACAATCTGAATCAGAAAAGCTAATTAGTTGTATAGAACTCTGATTGCACTCTTAGTTTTTAGTTTTGTCAATAATGCCTACGTTAGCGCAATTACATTGTTGATTGTGCCACCGCACGTGACAACGATACGTGTCTGTACGAGATAACACCCCGTCACAAACTAAACCTGCGTAATTAACCTTAACCCGAGCAAGAGGTTGTTTAATCCCGTTCTCAACTTCAATGCAATGACTGTCTTGTTTTGATTATACTGTTGCAACATTCGGCGTAACACCCGCGGTTGCAATGCATGCTAACTAAATTTGCTTGGACGCGCAACCTACTTGATGCTGTACGGTCGTGCAACCCATTTAACACTGAACGGTCGTGCAACCCACCCATAACTGCCTGGTCGTGGAATGTGCTTGACACTGCCAGGACCTGCACACAACTAACACCACCCGGTCATGCAACAAACTGCCATTGCCTAGTTGTGCAATCCAAAAGCAACTGCTTAGTCAATCAACCATACTGGAACTTCCTAGTCGTAAAATCTAACCGACACGGTTAGATCGTGCGATAAAACTTACAATTCCAGGAGGTGCAACCAAACTAAAACTGGAAAGTCGTGCAACCCAAGAGACAAAACCAAGTAGGGCAAAACAACCGGTACTGTTTGGTTGCGCAAAACAAGTGACACTGCTTAGTGGCGCAATTCCTCTAATACGGCCAAGTCGTGCAACAAACTAAAATCGCCTGGTCGTGCAACAAAACTGGCAGTGCCTGGTCGTGAACCTCCACTGAAATTGCCTGATAATTTTATCTAACTAACACGATCTGGTTGCTATAATCAATCGACACGGCATAAATTTGCAACTGAACCGACTTTGCCTGGTGCAATTCAACTGAAGCTGCCCTGTCGTTTAACCTTACTTAAACTTTCTCGTAGCGCAACCCAACTAATACGGCTTAGTTAAGGAACAAACTGACGTAGCCGAATCGTGCCACAAAACCAACATTTCACGATTTGGCATCTGAAAAAAATATGCGTTGTCCTAACTGACACTTTCTGGTCGCAAAACCAACCTGACACTGCTCAGTTAGGCAATAAAACTGACACTGCCAGGTAGTTTAACCGAACTGACAATGCTCAATTGTGCAAATTGACAGATAAACCCTACTGGTGCAACTCATCCGACACTGCCTGGTCGCAGAACGTGCCTTACACTGCTGGGACATGCAACACAACTGACACTGCCAGGTCGCGCAATTTAACTGATACGGCCCAGTCGTGCAACAAACTGACATCGCCCGGTTGTGAGAAAGATGGCATTGCTTGGTTAAGCATGTTACCAGACATTGCCCGTTTGTATAACCTAACTGACACTTTCTGGTCATAAATTCAAACTATAACGGCCCAGTAGTGCAACCAAACCGACTCTGCCAGGTGGTGCAACCAAACTGACTCTTTCACAAAATTGCAATTCAGCCTCAACTGTGGCCGTAGATTTTAGAACGATTCTTGGAGTTGTAGCTTGTAATGCTAATGTTGAAAGTTAATGAGGTTTTGTATGCCTATACATTGTACTAAGTGATGCGATGCACTTTACTATGATTTAATGCAACACCAGTTTACGATAAAAACTCCCAGAGATAAAAATCGTAGTCGGGTGGTAAATTTGTTTATCTGTTGCTAGTTTTGAGTTTGAACGTATATCAGTAATTAATTGAACTCTTATAGTTTTAAGAAGTTTCAATATTTTCATGTTTATGTTTTATTGAATTAAAAAATTAAAAAATTAATTAAACACAAATTTTTTTTTCACCAATCCATTAAAAATTAAAAGCTAAGTAGATAGCATAAATAAACAAAAAATAAATAATGGTAAGGAATAATTTCTATTCTAATTCTTTATTATATAGCATTGCAATGTCATTACATATCACATACTTACTATGACTAACGTAGGAGTAGGAGGAAATGAGAAACGTGGAACTACAGGATAGTAAGGTATTTCTATTGTACGCGTAAAAAATATATACCTTGTCTCGTCAATGGTAAAATGAATGTACCATTATATTCTGCCTCAAGCGTTTCTAGTGACCAAATCGCGCATGAGCATTGTGGAGCTTTGTGAAAAATTGCGTTGGAGCTGCCTTCGTCAATTTCTGAATCCTGGGTCTTTGAGAGTTTGAAAGACTAACGCTTTGTTCAAGAACGAATAGAGCTTCGTTTTCTGTGAAATGTCAAACAGTGGGTAATTTATTGCGGCACTACGCCCATCTTCAGACTCGTGCCCTAAGATCCGAATACTTTGAGATGGACCAAGCCTGAAATATGGTTAAATTCGAATCGTAGCAAGTGGAAAGGCTACCATTCTTAACGGTGTGAGAAAAATATAAAAGCAAGCAGAAACATCTGACTGCAAACCATGCGCTAGAATAGTAGAAGATACTTTTTAAATTAGGCTCAACTGTTAACACTTTATGCATCCACGATCTAAATTTCACAACAAACTGATGAAACCAACACAAAAAAAAAGAAAACCTCATAACGATAATCTTTAGCTTTTTTCCAGACGTAAAATAATACAAACAACTCTGCAACTTCTGGGACAAAGTCCTAAGTATCAGAAACTTCTACTACACATACATTGAAGCTGCTCCTCTTCCTCATTCACATACAAAATATAGCTGCTATTAAATAATCACTAAATGTAATTTCGTAGAAATATAAAAACTCAACAACAACAACAGAAAAATACTTCAGGTTTCCTACTGCGAAGCAGCAATTTCAGGAAGATAAATTCAGGACGGTGATTTTAGGACGGTAATTTGAGGTATTGAAGAGAAAAT
The DNA here is from genome assembly GCA_034695245.1 of Dicyrtomina saundersi. Lineage (NCBI taxonomy): Eukaryota > Metazoa > Arthropoda > Collembola > Symphypleona > Dicyrtomidae > Dicyrtomina > Dicyrtomina saundersi. Next base: position 7,193 of record JAQFZE010003246.1, on the reverse strand, counting down.
GGAATTATGGCAAAAAAATCTGATCACCAATTTAAAACAATTTGATTAATCTACTTATTCTGGCTCTTAGCCCCAATTCTAGACCTTAAATAAATATAATGAGTGTACAGAAAGATGCAATGAGGGGTGGGCAAAATGATGAGTATAATGTGTGGGCGGTTTTTCTGTATCTTACTCGATGTAATTTTTATGTAATCGAAATCTGAAGAGAGACTGTACTTCGTCTCTCTGCGAAGGCAAGCTTGGCCCGCAGCTTGTAATGCCAATCTCCTATGGCGGGGTCTTCTGAGACGTGGTGCCAATCACTTATGGCGGGTCTTCTGAGATGCGGTGCCAATCACTTATGGCGGGTCGTCTGAGATGCGGTGCCAATTACTTGTGGCGGGTCTTCTATAGTGAGACAGGGCTCAACTATACCAGAGACTATATGAGAGACTATATAGATAAAGGTCTGGAGACTTGTTTGGTTATAGTGAGACAAAGCTCGACTATTTGAAGTAAAGTAGACGAAGTAGGTCAGAGACTTATTCGAGTTTGTTCAAGTTTGAGGATGAGTTTAATACTGATTAATTATTGTTCTGATTGCTTTCTAAATACTAACAGATAAAGTATGCAATTGCATGAAATACATGACATGAGGATAATGTGGCATTATTCTAAATTTTCCTAATGTCTACAAAGTTAGTGACAGGATGTTTGAGGTTTTGATTATCATAAAACAATAAAAATAAGAAAAACAATTCATTGGAATTATTATTTGGATTAATAAGCCTAGAGATATAAAATAATAATAAATAAACCATGTCCATGCTTTATTTATGGACACCGACAAAAGTGTGGTCAAGTATCCGGCCCTTGATAAGACATGGTGGGCCATGTTCCAGGTATCACGGCTCGTACTTGCTTCTGTATGTTGATATTAGTGTAGGATGATCTCTGGCTGTCAATGCGGGTTATCGCAATTTACATCCTGTTTTGAGCCGCCAACACGAGTTATTGTAATGGACATCCTTTTGAGTATTTCCAATAGACAATGACTTGCCTATTGTATATGCAGTGTGTGTAACTGTGAAATCACATATTCATGTATATCATTAAACAGTCCTTACTGCGATGCACACTATTGTGTGTATACTTATATGGTATGAATATAATGACATGGGGCCGTTAATGCCTATCATGTAAAGTTAAAACTTACTGTAAATAAACATGTCATTTCTCCTTTGAATTAAATGTGTAATTCAAAACAATGAGTTTACGGCAGAACAAATTGTGTGATAAGTTTTAAATTGTAAAGCATGGATAAAATTGAAATTTATGCTAGAATTAGTTCACGGGAGTGAATATTTCAAGAAGTGTTGTAGGTTCAAATAATTTTACCAGAATGAGTCTATATTTTATGAAATACTTTTTAATAAACTAATAGCTGCATTATGTTTTTCATGTTGGTCATTGCAAATATATCTGCATGCATAAGATTGAGTTCAACCCGGCTTTGTGGCCGAGGGGAGACGTGTCTCTGTCCTCGATAACTCGGCGGTTTCTTTTTGATCCGTTCGAGCGAATCCTTAGCCGGTAGCGTTATTGCGTCTCGTTGCACAGAAGTTAGTGTAGTGGAAATGCTTGGTGGGGGGGAGGTGTGTGAGAACTGTTTGTGCGCAACTAAGGGGAAGTAGTGTACGTTTCCGTTCATACGTATGTAGAGACGTAGACGGCGTACTAATTGTGCCTCGCAGGCTAACGGATACTTCTTCGTGCGATAGCATAGTTGCAATACCATTCAGCAGGCCATTCATTGCGCCCTTCATTCCATAGCATCTGCTATTACTTTCACGCTGCGTCGATATGCGTGATGTAAGTTCGTGGAGCATTCGGCGTTGGGTGTACTCGTCTGTACTTTGACTGGTCCTCAAAGTACACTCAGGTGCAAATACCTTTCGCCCTAGTCTACCTTATTGGGAAGAAATTAAATAGCTCCTGAAGAGGAGGGTAATCTACCTGGACTGCAATGGAGGTCAGCAGTAACATGTATGTATATGTATATAACAGTATAGTCGACTAAAGACATAACACCCATCACGACACTGTATTTGCTGTGCGCTATGTGTATTCTTGAGTAAACCATATTGTATGGAGATTCGTTGAAATGCACAGCTAGTAACGAAGGAAAGAAGATAGAAGAGAAATGAAAGCCACCGAATTGTATATTGCGGCTGTTAAAGATTGCGATATATTTTAGAGAATTTGAAACTAAAATCCCAGGCTCAGTTAATTGGCCATCCCCGCAACTCCGCCTGTGAGCATCATACCTCAGACGCAGAAGCAGTATCTGTCCACTGCACTCCACGTAATTACGTCAGCATGAAAGTGAGTGGAAGCTTGTAGTAAGTAGGAGAGTATGGTCTGCTTAACTATATTGAAACTACACCTTAGTACGGAGAGACAGCTGTTGGTCTGCTAGACACACATTTAATACGACTGCCTATGTCTCATACACATTAGAACGGCCGTATACTGTTACCCCTTAGTTGCTCACGAAAAGCTCTCAAACCCCCCGTCCCCACCAAGCCCTTTCACAACACTAACTTTTGCGCAACGAGACGTAAAAACGCTACCTGACTAAGGATTCTCTCATACGGATCAAAAAAGATACCGACGAGATATCGAGGACAGAGGCATAACTCCCCTCGACCACAAAGTCAGGCGGTCAGCAGTAACATAAGCTACTATCCCATAATTTACATATTAGTTCGTAAGACACAAGTCGTGTAGTGTAGCTAATCTCCGTTGGGGAACGCTCCGTAGGTTGTGTTCAGACTTTGTGTCGTCCTACCAACGGGAAATATAATTCTACACTCACATGCTTGTACAGCAAATCAGTGCCTATATCTTAACGATGAAAAGGCTATACCGTACATGAATTGCATAAGATTGAGTTCTCACTAGTTCCATATTGTCAAATATTATGTAGGTACTTAAACATACTGAAAATAATATTATGGAATTAGAATATTAAAAAAATGCAAACATGGCATAAACAGAGTAATAAACCTAAACCTCCAATGAGGTCAGGAGTTGTGATAAAGTTGGGTTTGTGAAACAGCAACCACCTACTACCTTCAACTTTGCTCGCATGAAAAAAACGATGCGTTTTCACCATTTTTTGCCTAAAAATCTATATATTTACAACAATTTAAGTATATACATGTTCTTAAATATTTATACTTTAACTCTGCATACAGTAGCGACACGACGACACCTGTTGCTGAGCAATCAGATGCAGAATTGCAAAGTGCAGTCGGAAGGCCATCTTTATGTTGAATTTTGCACTATTTACGTTTTACTGTGTGTATAAAGTTCATAGCATTTTGTGGAAATCAAAGGCGTACAAGGATTGGTAAAAAGCAATGCAGTTTAAATGTAAAGTGTGTACGTCTGATTTTTGTATTACTGGCGTTGTACGTTTAGGAATAAGAATTTAGGATTGTTTTGTTTTTGTCTGTATGTATACGTATTTTTCTTTGTAAGTGCGAGTATCACGGCAGACACGGAAAGGAACAGACGCAAAAATAACACCGTCTTAAAGTTTTGGATTTTATTTGAGTTTCTATGCGATTGACGGGATTGTCGACTTCTGTCAATCACTGATTCATGAATTAAGTATTCGATTGACTTGTGTGGGAGATTAATAAATAGTTTATTTTATTTTATTATCTATAAATCCGTGATACCCGTAGTCTGACCCACTACGTACAATTTGTACAACTGTGCATCCTAGTCACTCTAGATAATTGTCATTGCATTGGACTGCATCAATAATTAGAGTAAAATTGGTGACCATTTTATGGCTATAAGCTGTTAGTGCATATTTGAAGTCGGAACAATGACAAACAGGGAATAATCGAAGGGAAAAGTTAAGTTCAAAGTACTGTGCTCAGTTCACACGGGTACATGTTGGTCCTTGCGAACTACGGATCAGTTCTATGAACGAGATGTTCAAAGTAAAATTGTTTACTGTTTGTTATTGTAACGGAGAACTGTGGCAAACAAGTAATCAAAATACGACGTTTAGGGTTTGTACTTTGTAATTTTTGGAATTAAGGACGACTTGTGTCAGTGTAAACTAACTCTAGACTAAACTAACTGCCATCTCTGATTTAAAATAACTTCGTTAGTATTTCAAACTGACTGTAAACTTTAATTTTTTGTGAGCTTAAAATTTATTGAAGATAAAAACAGTCGTCTTCAAGAGTGCTTGACTTGTTGAGCTCAACAGTCAGTCCAGGCTCTGGTAATTAGCTTGACTATTGATGATAAAATTCTTCGGACATTAGGACGAAGTGGTAAGTTTATATATGCTAATAATGCATGATAATAAAGTATTTCTTCATTGTGTATGGTTACGATAGAATTAGGTGTTGCTTGGGTTTAGTGAGAGGTTTTATTGTACATATGAAATGTTTGACAACTAGAAGAGTATAGCATTGAATGATACAATTTTGAGCTATTTTGTGGTCAATTCCAGCTGTGTACTGCCAATAATTAACACAGCGCTAGTCTGGTTATTTAAATCAAATGCGACGTCATTAGAATTGACGTGTCTTACTATATAACTTAAAAATTACAGGATATGTACAATTAGAGAAATGTAAATCTCAAACTGTTGCAATTCTACAATAATACTTGCACATGTGCTACCTAACACATTAGAATTCAATGTGCAACGATGTCATTCTAACAGAAGATAAGGTCTAAAGACAAAGTTAAGTTATTTATCGCTAAAACTAGATCGCTGCCTTGTATAAAAAAGAGAAGCCAGAGACAGTAACAGATGTTGCTGATCCAGTTAAAAATTTAGCATCAACTATGGTTTTGTTAAAAAAGAATGACCATCTCATGAATTTTTGACTGTAAGACAAAATGGTGGCAAAACTCCTAACCTTATGGAAAAGAGATTGGGGAACATTTCTGAGTTTTAGACAAGAACTTATGAAATAAGCGGACTTTTTAACGTGGTTAGATAAAGAAGCGGACGAAATGAGTTTTATTTCCACTCCTATTGTTGCCACGCTCTTCAGAAAGTGGCAAATAGGAAAGTATTGTAAGCCAGAGGCGGTTTTTGTTACTACAGCTGAAGATGAAGAAAGTGAGAATAGGAATGAAAATAATTCACCGCTATCAATATAAAAGTTAAATAAATTAAACAATAATTGCAGTAGTAATAACCAAGCTAAACTAAAGTGTTTGGACTGTAACAAAAATTATCATGACATTTTAAAGTGTTTTACGTTCTTGTCATTAAGCCCAGATGACCAATAAAAGTGGGCAGTGGAAAATAAAATCTGCTTTTCATGCATAAGTAAGGGTCATCTTATCAAGTTTTGCAAATCTAAACTCAAGTCTGAGGTCAAGGACTGCAATTGCTGTCACAACAATTTACTCCATGAGCCAAATGAAGACCTGCTCGGTGAAGAACTGCCCAAAGATATAGATGAATCTGAAAATAAAAGTGACATATCGCCAGTGAAGAATTAATTTTGCTCCAGTCCATTCCAGTACTTAAAGCATTACTGCCTAAGTTAAAGCGTTTCTTAAATGTATTTTTGCCCAAGTCCACTGAACTGTGCAGGTTTGGACAGGATTTGCATGGACTTGGGAAAATGTGCTTGTAAGAAACAAATGGACTTGGGCAGTTATGCGTTTAGTTCTGGACTGGACTTAGGTAAAAATTCTTCTTTACAGGGGATATGTGCCTAGGCTTTGCATGGCAAGATTTTGTTTTTGAAGATTTTTTCAGTTATTCTTTTGTGTTAACGGCCTAAAGTGCCTACGTATGCCTTGCTAGATGGAGGATCGACGGTGACGTTGCTTGACTGTAACCTAGAGGATGATCTGGGACCAGAAGAAAGGGAGTCAGCATTTTCTGTTCATGGTGTTTATTATCATTTGTGTCAATACTGTGACTTCGTGTAAGTGAACTTGAAAACTATTTCCAATAGGGGATAAGAGGGTGAAAGGTTTTAATTACATGATGTTTAAACTATTAGGAACTAGTCATTGCTTCTTCAGTCTGTGTTGTCAGAACATTTTGACCAGTGGTCACATATTAAGTCAGTGGGTGCTCAGGAAATAAAGAGTGCCAAGCAATCAATACTTACAGGCCAAGATTAGTGTGCTTTGGTGGTTTTAAGGGAAGTTGTGGCTAAACTTGCCAATGCTTGTGTAATGTTGCTCACAAATTTTGATATGTTGTCCACAAACCACCTTCTATGTGCAGAGAAAAGACTGATGGATATGTTGGGTTTGTGTGTCAGAAGAATAAGAGAAAGTATCAGCATCACCAACTCATTAGAGGGTCATTCTCCATGAAGCCATGCACGTTTGAGAAAGAACGTTACATAATGAAAGCACAATGAATTTCAAAACTACCAGAATTGGAATAGCCATCAATTAAAGACATTTAGGTGTGTGATAAAGTGCGAAAAGAGAACGCCAGAGTAAAATAGGAATTTGTCGCTGTCGTTGTTAATTATAACTCTACTCTTTTAGTTAAGTAACCAGTTTCTTAAGGGTTTCAATTAATGCGTTTATGTGCGTGAATGTGTTGTTCAGTGGAATGGTTTCGATATAAAAATAAATATAAGAAAAGCCATAGATTATGAACGTGCTTTTTCTGCAATGTCAAGTTGCTAGGGTGTAGTTATGACCAGGGTATAAACAAAAAAGTATAATTAGTACTTACGACACCGATTAAAAGTAACCTATGTGTCTGGTTTAAAATAATTGCCATCATTTAAAAGGCAGAATCATAAAGTTTGGTTCTATAGAAAGTCATAGCATTAGGTTCGTTAGTGGAATTGTAGTTTGCCAGGCTTAAGGTAGGACGTTGTACCTCGTCAATTGTTAAAGTGGCTAAGTCAAAACTCTAGCATCATGGGGAATGCAGCTGAATAAAGAAGCAGTAAAGTTGCTAAACAGAAGTAAACGGGCCAAGGTTTGAAGTCATTAGGGTCTGATGGCTATTTAAGCAAAACTTGTTCTCGTCAGGAAGTCAGGCGACTCTGGGTTGACTAAAGATAGGAAATGTGGATTCAACGGCAAATATTATAGATGAAGGTTCTAAAGGATTAGACGTTCAACAAAGACTTAAGGGTTTCACTGGGATTTCCGTCATTAGGAGGGGAAAACTGCTG
>JAQFZE010003245.1:0-12919 GCA_034695245.1 Dicyrtomina saundersi | reverse complement strand
TTACCTTGTAGGCTGATTTGAGAGCCAAACTGATAAAGTTTAGACTTCCTTTTGAACGTCTATTTCACTTTGTTGTACGTTTCTTAATTCATACGATTGTAGCGACAATATAATATCTTCTAGGGTCAACAAAAGGTCAGCGTTCAAATCCCTAAATGTTCGCTCTTAGCGACAAATGTAAAATCCCTCGTAGGGTGTCTTGGTCCGCGTGGGCATTTAAGAGTAATGCACGTGGCAAACAAAACCTTGCTCGCAGCACGGTCGAGTTGAGGAGTTCCTCCTGCTTCGCCGGAGTTTTACTAACTGCTTTGGTCATGGTACGCAAGGATAGAAGATCCTGATGTCCCATGCATTCTCTAACTGACCATTGAACTGAGTAGAAGTGGCCAGGGCCCAGGTACAAAAATATTAGGATCATGGTCAAACCCATTGCAAAGTCTTATCAAGTTGTACCTGGCCTTCTTAATTTATAAAACTTTCCTTATTACACTGATTACTATTCCCACTCCACTTGTTTTCCTTCCTTCCTTGAATTTCTGTTGCTGCGGCGCTAAGATAGGCAAAACATTTTATAAAATTACTTTGTGAACTGTTTTGGGTGTACGATCTGATCCAATAATTGTCAACATCTCATCTGAGCTACTACGTGCTGTGACTTTTATTGTAATTACTGTGCTGAGGTGCTGGGATAGGCAATAATATATACAAATATTTTGTGAATAGTATTTGGTATAAGATCTAGATATAGCAACTGAAAACGCTGCACTCGCAAAGAAAAGAAAATCAACAGAAAATATAACATAAAGGAAGAGAAGACGCAATACATTTTATTGTGCTTGGACTACAATCTACTGTGTCTTTTTATGTGTGTGTTGTATTTATTGAAGAAGTGTAAATCTGCAGGTTATTCCAATAATTATTATTAATCTGTGTTTAGGTTTGTAAAATAATATTATTTACTATTACCACTCTTACACTTCCTCCTATACGTATACCTATACCAGTAGTAGTATACAATATTGTATACAACTAGCTAAGTATATATAGGTAAGACAAATTCTATAATGTCATACTACAGACATAGTGCTAAGGACATATGTAACCTGCAAAAATACTGATGGGCGTAAATCAGCAATTAGATGCATCAACTGTATCAATGTATACCATAATACCAACTGCTTGAAGCTTCCCATCAAAAATGCAGATTTTAAGAAATTAATTGACACTAAAGCATGGAAATGTGAATTCTGTTTATTATTTAATAACCACAATAATTTTAACATAGATACATACATTTGGTCAATACGAAACAATGGCGGCTCATTTTTTGTACATGAGAATTATTTTATTTCAAACTCCTTTCATCGAGAGTCCAGTATCTTACCAAAAGGTAATCATGCACATAAACATTTGTAGCCTTCGTCTAAAGGTAAATCAATTATCAGTTTATTTATATCAATATAAAGCAAACATTATTTTTCTGACTGAGACCTAGCTTAATAGGAATATATGCGATGCAGAAATTACAAAACCAGGTCATAGCCTTTACAGAAAGAATAAAGTGGCTCTGGGTAGGGGATTAGTAAGTTACTACAAAGATACTATAGCTATATAATATACTGATATTAGTATACCTTCTATGGAAACTATGAGCAATATAGTCAAACTAACTTTTACTAAACCATTTGTTATTTTAGGCTTTTATAGACCCCCTGGTCATCTAGTCAATGACGATAATTTTTTTAATGATTTTAGTAATACTGTTTTAACATTATGTGACAAAACCACTGATATCTTGTTGCTTTGGGATTTTAAAATTGACTTGCCTAATAAGTGCAATAGTACTAGATATTTTAACCAATGCACCACAAGGCTCAATTAAAATCAATTGATTAAGGGTCCAACTAGAACCACATTAACTACTAGGACTCTACTCCATTATATTTACACAAATAATCCCAATTTTGTATTAAACTCTGACATTATTGAATTTGGACTATCAGACCACAGCATTACTTATGTTGCAAGGAAAAAGCCTAATTTTAATTATATCTCAGTAACAATTACGTGTAGAAATTATAGGAATTTTAAAATACAGGATCTATCTAGTGAATAAACTAATACTGAATAGAAAATCATTGACAATTCAACTAATAATGATGATATAGTACATGTCTTTGAAACGCTGACTCATTGTGTACTTGAAAAACATGTACCAACATTAACCAGACGTGTTAAGGTTAAACCAAACGTTTAGTTGTCTTTGAAAATGAAAAAAATGATTCATGCAAAGAATTATTTAAAGCAGGTAGCCCATATGCTTAACACTATTAATAGCTGTAAAAAATTTAAAAAGTGTCAAAATCAAGTAACTTAAATGATTTAATATGCCAAACTTTAATATTTTAAAGCTAAGTTTGAATTATCACAAACTTCAAAACAATCATGGGATACTTTTAAACTTTTATTAGATAGTAACGTTACTTCAACTCGTATTAATGAAATTAAAATAAATAATATTTTTGTCTCAGATGAGGATGTAATTGCTGATAAGCTCGCTGACGTAATTGTTGTCAATCATAAAAATGAGGATAATTTTCTAAACCTATTTGCTCAGCAAGTCAATAATAGTGATGAGCATTCAGCAGTTAGTATTAAGGAAGTTACAATACTAATTAACAAAACAAAAAGTAGTTCTTTTAAAAAACTAACTGGCATACCTTCTAAAATTATTAAACTTCTTCCTGATGTATTTGCATCTATTCTTACAAATATATTTAACTATGCACTAAAGACTTTTTTCCATATATATGGCAAAAAGCCGTTACCATTTCTATACTTAATCCTAATAGCAATAAATTACTCCCGGAGTCATACCGTCTAATATCAATCCTTCTATTTATCTCAAAAATATTTAAAGCAATTATTGCTAAACGGATTATGTATTTTGTAGTAATTAATAACCTACTTTTAAGCTGCCAATTTAGGAAACACAAGTCCTGTCTACATGCATTAATTGAACTATATAAGAACATACTCTGCTTAAGAAAGTAAGAAACTAACAGCAGTACTGTTTATTGACCCTCGTAAGGGATTTAAAATGGTAAAGTACCAAAAGCCGATTGAAAAGCTTCATAATAGATATAAACTACCTGTCTATTTAATTAAAATACTTTGCGATTACCTTCGAAATAGGGTTTGCTATTAAACTGGGTGACTTTATATTAAAATTGTACGAACTTAGTGGAGGCGTGCCTCAAGGTAGTGTTCTGGGACCAATTTTATTTAAATTTTTGCTGACAATATAACTGATGTATTGGAAGACTCTAGCCTATACGCTGACGATGTAGGTTCAACGTCTTTAGTCTATACATCGGTTTAACTTAAAGAGGAATTGGAAAGTACACTGTCAAATGTTAATAAATGGTGCTTGAAAAATTTTATAGCAATAAATTTTGTAAAAACAGTATATATAAAATTCAAAACTTTTAGGTCTAGAAATAAAAGCAATTTTAACACTATTTAATAAAATAATAATACTGTACATAAATTTATAAAATTTATATATTGAGAGATCTTTTTTATAGTAACATAAAATTTGATGTACAAGGTGCACATGTTATCAGGAACGTTATGTTTAAAGGCTCACAACTTGTTCCTTATAAACGTTTTATTCCTAATAAACTTATGCCTATACTATTTAATTCTCTTATTTTCTCACACATTGACTATGGACTACCTGTATGGGGTGCTGTAAGTGATACTGTTCTAAGAAAATGCCAAAAACCAATTGACCATTTTCTTAAGTGTATTTATTTTAAAAACTTTGGTTTTAATTTTGTAATAAATCAACCGTTAAGTATACTTAGCAACGTACGTAATAAAAAAATTGATATAAATCAATCATATGAATCTTTGTCAACATTGACTGTATTTGAAAGGCTAACTTACATTACTGTGTCGATAAATAGAATATTATTAGCTCAAACTGATAGGCTCTCATGCTCATCAGTAACTTTTCGGCTAGTAATGAGAGGTCATCCAGGCATACACATCATCTACAAATCCTGCGGCGCTCATCCTTCTACCACAATTTATATCTATATCGAGCAGCTAAATTATGAAACTCTATACCACTATACATACATACCAGTAATAATATGAAGGACTTCAAGTATGAATTAAATAAATGGTTGGTGAGCAAGAGACATTACCATACTAAGCTATATATATAACCCTAGCACTAAAAATACTACTAATTAATAATAGTTGTACTCATAACTTCATGTTATAACATTCTGATATTGATGATGTGTGTTGACATTTTGTTGGGTTATGTTTTGCTGACTCATACTGATATGCCTGTTGATTATTATGAAATACTAGAAATTATTAAGTACTTTTCCAATTTTGTGTATATTACCAAATAATTGAAGATATATATTGATAATCTAATTAATTTAATTATTATTATTTATTATACTAGTTAATATGTAGCCTTAAGTGTCTGTCTATGGAATTCAGTGTTTGCCGCTGTTTGATTTGACAATAAAGCCATTACATGACATTACATTACATTACAATTTCCACGGTCTCCACATGTAGGGCATTACATTTTCTATATCTACTGTTTTGACTGCCTACTTTTTCGGCCTAAGTTTGTACTTATGTCTTTCTTATGGGAGCTACTAACCACTTTCAGTAACAATTAGGCCTAAAGGGATTTTAGGGGAAAATGTCAGCCAACCCAAAGTTTACATTTTTATACCATAATATAATATTTTACATTTTATAAATTATACAATTTTATATAATTTCTTGATTGTCATTTCTATTCTCTCACTAAAACAGTGATATATTGATGACGTCATTTATGAACGATCCCAGTATGCATACTAGTACATTTTTATGATCACGATACCCGTTTACTTAATTTTAGAACTATTAACAGTGGGGTTACCTAAAATCGTAATATTTTGATGACGCCTTTTGTAAACCATCCCTGCATGTATACTTTTAACATTCTATGTTTATGAAATTGATTCACCTTATTTGTGAACTAATGACATGAGAGATCCTTAAACTGGTATTAACGGCAAGAAAGACGAACTACAATAATAATGTAAACATTTCCCAGAAACCAACCATTAACGGTGATTTAAAATTTTTTAACAACTACATCACTCGCAACTTTTGCAAGTGTAGTTTGCTTAAAATGAACAGTTAACTGTAAAACTATAAAAAAATCATGTGTAGAAATATAATAACAGCACAGTAATTGTTGCTTTTGCAAGATTTCGGAACTTTAAAACAAAAGCAGCAAAACTAAACAACAATTTTATTTTAACGTTTTGGATTTTGTCGATTTATACAAAGTTTTGAATGTAGCGCAATAATTCAGTATTGTAATTTGCAGTCCATGATATAGGCTCGTATTGGGCTAGTAGCACCTTGAAGAATTAAAGTTGGCGCATGGGTTAGTGCTCAATTACGATATGTTTTGGGGCTTGGTGGAAGGGCAGTCGTGAAAGTGATAATTTAAAGGACAGTCATAAAAGAGTGATAATTTAGGCGACGTCATTTATAGACGATCCCTTACCATGTATAAAGAAAATTTTGAGTGTTGCTACATTTAACTGCTTATTGTTGAAAGACGAGTGCTATCTCAATTAAAAAATACACAATACTAATCCCTCGCATTAAAAGTTGATTGAAGTAATTCGGTTAAGAAATGCAACCTGTAGCGTACGACCAACGAAGATTCTGAGATACACAAAAATTAACGGTTTTTATACGTAACTGAAATGGAGTGTAAACAATTTTGAGAGTTGGTTCACATAACTGCTAATTGCGAGAAAGTTATAAATTGGTTTGTAACCAAAAACTTTATAGCACACCTAAATCGAATTTGTGAGCATTTAGAAGTTTTTTGATTAAGATGAGTTCAAAGCAGTGCAAGTCAATCGGTCCCTAATGAGCCCTTAATTAAAAATGACCAAGGGTCCCTTTTGCTTGAAAAAACTACCTCAAAATTCGCCTGACCGAGCCCAGGAGGAGCAAATCGTTCACTGCCGTTTTTTTCCTTCCACTACCTCCTCCCAAACGAACGGCAATGAGTCTCGGTCTTTGAGGGAAATTTTTTTCCACCTCATTGAGCTTTTTCCTCAATCTGAGCCAACCCCCTAGGTACTGAAAGTAAATTCTACCTACCTACAACATTTTTTGAAGACTAATGCAGACATAATCAATTTCAATTATAATTATGTATCTCTCCTTCCTTCAAGCTCACATGCTTATACCGTTTATGAATAATAATGTTACTACCTACATTTTAATTCAATTATATGTAAGGCAACCTCACCCTCAGTTGCAGTCGCAGTCAGCATTTTTTTAAGCACATAGACCAGACCACGTCATACATAATACATCATTATATGTAACACACTGCCACAGACCAAGCCTCCACACATGCAAACGTCAAATTCCAATATAAACATTACTAAGTGATTATTTAATTTTAATGACTTCTCATTAAAAATAGTAAAAAAATTACTTCATTTACTTAAATTACGCGACTTTCAGATTTTAGCGGAAAATCAAAGCATAAGCATTATTGGAGTTGATCACGATTTTAAATTTGCTCTTTCCAACACGTAAAGTTTGCTTCTACCTTTGACTGACCAAAGGACTTGTGCTGATTTGAATATTCTCGACGAGAATTGCGCGTGTGCTGAATCTGAAAGTCAGAGCTCTTCCAATACAAACTCACAGTTTCAAAGTAATAATGCATTGTGCTTTAACGTTATTTCAAATAAATAAATAGTTTTAAAAATTCAAAATGGTTCAAACACAATATAATAACACATTTCCCAAAATAACTAAAAACAAATCGTCGGCTAAGTTGCCTATTGAACCGACAACCGTCGGGTGGATTATACTGACGTGCGTCATGTAGATTGTAGAAATCCGTCTACAGTCGGGTGAGTTGCAGATATTTTTGTCGGCTAGGTTGCAGTTCAATCAATACAAACTTAGGTGTCTGGCCAGTTGCAGAATTCGGGCGTCGGATAGGTTGCAGAAAATTGTCGACTGTCGGGTGGAATGCAGATTTTTTGTCGGCCCTCAGTTGCCTTGCAATTCCCTGTATGCACTATGCTGGCGGTGTATGCACTTTGCAGGCGGTGTATGCACTATGCAGGCATTATATGCACTACGCAGGTGGTGTATGTACGGGAATTGCAAGACACCCAAATTTTCATTAGGTAAACTGCAACCTAGCCGACGAAAATATCTGCAACTCACCCGACCGTTAGTAGTAATTTTCTATTTAAATGTGTTTTAAAAAGTGTTGATTGTTTTATTTACTTGTTTTTGAATCATACAAAAACATTTATTTTTATGTTTTTGAAATGTACAAAACATTTTATTAGCATGCTTTAAAAAAAACTTTTATAAAAGAATATTCATTTAACATATTTTGTAAACCGCAAAATGTTCCATTTGCATGTTTTGAGAAAAGTGCAGTTCCCTGTATGCACTATGCTGGCAGTGTATGCTCTTTATTCTTGTAGTGTATGCAGTACGCAGGTGGTGTATGCACTGGAACTGCAGGACACCTGACGGCCGATAAAATTCGGGCGAATCTACCGTACGGTCGTCAGGTAAAAGAGCAACTCACCTGACGAAAAATTCTGCAATCCGCCCGACAGCCGACACTTATCCGCAACCTACCGGACACCCGAATTCTGCAACTGACCGGACACCCGAATTTTCATCTGGTGGCCTAAAACCTAGCCGACGAAAACATGATGTATTTAACAGTAAAAAAGGAACAACAGGATTTCCAGTGAGTAATTTATCCACTTTTAGGTCAAATTTAACTTTCAGCATTAATTTTAGCACTGCTTAAAACATTTTTTATTCCCTTAGTTCCAGGAAATATGTGTAACTCCTGCAATTTTCAATTTTAGGGAAATCATTGAAAACAATTGTACACGCCTACATATTACACGTTATAATATGTAATTCACAAAACATGTAATAAATAAGAAAGAGAATTTTGCACTACCACGCTTGATCAGTATTATATGTCTCGTTTATTTCAGCATAAATGTATCACTCTGGGCAGTATAGCTGCAGCATTATATACGAAAAAGTAATTGCTTAAAACTTCCTTTTAATTCACATCTTTGACAACTAAGTATAAAAACTTTAAAGTGTTAATCTTGAGCTTCTTGTATATTTAATTCTAATTAATTACACTGCGATAACAAAAAATTATTGTATGTAGTGGCAAAAAGTTTTCTCGAGCTCTTGATAGGATGGCACATTTATCGTGCTAAGGGATGCTGTCTTTTCTGAGTTAAGTCAAATACTTGTTACTCGATGTTGCACGCTGCCAGCATAAGCCCAACAAAGTGCACAGTACAAATATCATGTGTAATAAAATATTAATTTTAATCCATGTGTTCTTCCCTTTATTTAATTTTTTTCATTATGAGTATAAACGATAAAAATACAAGTAATTCGAACAATTAGGTACCTATGTACCTACATAAAATTACTCGTAATAATATGATACGCTACTTTCTTTGAAGTAATGTACGCTGATATTTTCTCTCAATAGTATAGAGTAAGTAAAGTGTCAGTTTACTGTAGACTTTTATGATGTATGAAATAAAAGTTTGAGTTTCAGTAAGAAGAGTAATTTGGCTGGATGTTGACAGACAGAATTATTGTGAACAAGTGTTAGTATTTTATTTTGAGTTTTACATGATATATGATTTCGCCAATATTGTGTGCGTAATACAATTTAGGAGGAAAATGGGAAATTAATTATAATATGTGTTGTGAAGGAAAGAATAGGAATAAAAACAAGTGGAAGAAGTAAATCCAATATTTCTAGAAAGAAAGGAGTGACGGAAGTAAGTCAATATATTATTGAGGTCGCTCGGCTCCATATCCACATTGGGCAAAAAGTCCACGTATGATAGAGGCAGGGAAATAATAGAATTATTTTCCTGATTTCCTTCGTGTCAGAAAATACGTGTCATAAGGAAAGTATGACAGTAAATAAAATAAAATGTTTTTGTGTATTACCTTATTTTATGCAGTGCTTGTAGTGCGTATAATAAAGTATTATATTCTCTGTAGAATGCGGTATATAGGTATATCGCCGTTCATTCTCCCACACGTTGCGTAACTGCAAAGATATCAACAAAACATTAACATTTAATAGTTGTACATATAATTGGAATGCAAGAGGCAGAGGTGCTAAAGAAACATCAGTTAGACCATTTTTCTAATCATGGTTTTGATGCTGCTAAAGAGAATGAGAAGGGCAAATGCTATGATGCATATGAATATAGGTCCACGAAAAATCCAACTAAAGAATCCAAATCCAGTAAGTGAAAGAAGATGAAATCCAGAGTCAATATCTACTGGTTGATAGTAAATTGAAACTTAATGACTCTGTACGTCCAGATTACTTAAATAATGGAGATGACCAGTAATTTTAAGAGGGACAGAATTTTGGGCACATTTAAAGTTGCAATTCATAGAGACTTCAGGTGTGTCCAATTTGAGGATGAGAGTATAAGTAGGTAGTATAGGAGTAATATAAAGTGGGATTTGAATTTCTGTTTCATCACATGCCAATATTGCTACCTTGTTTCCGTCATTAGTCTGAGCTTGAATAAATAAATCAGATCTTCCAATACAACTGTAACACCCACGTAAATGTATGAACTGAGCAATGCATGTAGTATCTTCAACGGTTTTGACTAGACGTAAATTATTGCTACTCATCTGCACTTCTAGTAGTGTGGTCAGAGAAGATTTAAATACGATGGAGTCGTCTCGAGGTATAAGATTGCCGCTTTCCAGTTTCTTTGGTAGGGGATTGATTGTCATCTTTTTGTCAGGGTCGACGATGTCTTGCTGTATTTTGACTACACTGGTATCAATGATTGGTCGAATTAAAGAGTCACTGTCGAAGCAATTAAGTGACATAGCCTTGGCGTCTTTAATGGAGTTACACATGATTTCACCGATCCTTCGTAAGACATTTTTGCCTCTAAGATTGCATGGAGCTATCGAAGTTGAAGCGCCTTTAGTAATTAAGCATTAATTGAAAAGTGGAATAGGTGGGATTGAGACTGACACAAGATCAAATAGAATCTCTTGATGAGTTGCAGGAACACCAGCTTTAATGGTGATATTCTTGACAGTCGTTTCCTTTCCAAAGCGTGTTGTCAGTTTTAATTCAACTGAGAACTTCCATGCTGAGAATCGAAATACAGAGTTGTATTCAGACGTAAGATTACCTAAGTATAATAGTATGAAAAAGCAATCCCTTGTTAAAGGCCAAGTACACTGAGGATGTCGCAAGTCTTGACAGCGACTCCATCCTTTTTTCTTCATTGTGTCCTTGAATTCAGGAATAGTATCATTGACACTGAATTTTGTTCATTTGTCCCTACTACAAGATGCTGAAGTGTAAAGATTATAGCATTTGAGAGATAATTGGACCTTTGCTACAGCTTTGGGCACGTAGTATTAAAGTTTCTTTTGACATTTTAATGCTACTGATTTCGTTTCCATGATGATTGTTTCAAGTAATTCGTTGTGAGTGTCCTGAATATTAAAACAACTTTGTTGTGAAATCGGACTGAGAGCTAATCGAGTGTTGAAACGAATTGAACAGTTGGTATGTTTTCCAGCTGTGTGACATTCAAGATTCTGGGCTGTCATGGCTGCAAAATTTAAGCATCCTTCTACTGGAGTCAGAATAAATATCAGCATTATAATTAATAAGTTAGCTCTAGTTAGATAGCCTTTTCTAAGTCTTGAATTCGATCATGTCTTTGAAGTTGTTGTGAATTGGTAAGGTTAAGTTTAAATATCTATCAATGGGAATCCAATTTCTTTATCGCGATTACCTGGGTAGGTTTTCCTAGTAATCTTATGCTTTGCTCTTCGTCGACGTATAATACGAATACATTGTCGACAGGGCCACATGATTCACCACGAAACAGTCATCATAAATCAAGTAAAATACATGATAGTTACTATAAGGGCTGTAATAGACAATCCGAGTACTATTAGAGCGAGCCAATGAAATACTGAGTAGCATGTTACATTTACCCATCTATCCAGACACATTGTACACGTAATCAGCTCGCAGATTGGAATTCTGGGACAGGTCAGTATAGTGTGGATAGGAATGTCAACATCTGGAATTTAGATTTCCAGTGTATCATTTCCCGTGGCTACTAGCATGTGATTTGTTAATCGAAGTTCCGTTGTAGTAGAATCAGGTAAGACTGAAACAAATCCAGGGTTTTTGGTAGCCTTGATATATTTTGATGTAATACCCGGTGACTTGATTTTAACTCCTTTAGGCATACAGATGAATTCACAGTGAGGACATGTAGCTACTTTGGCTTGGCGACCTAGGTCCATTTTCTTTACCAACATATTCATCATACCCCAGCATTCTGGATAGATCAAGCCTTCGGATGTTTAAATTTTATGCAGCATTTCTGTAGCGTTATTATATAAACAATAACATCGATTTTAAACGTCGTTGGAACATCCCATATTGTTGCAAAATATTTCATCTCCCTTGCATTGTTGTTTAATACAACCTCTAGCTGGACATGTTCCTTCGCATCCATTGGTGGCTGGAACCTTGAGAGAAGCTTCATGTTGAATGTGCATCGTTGTCAATAAATATAACATATAATCCATAATTGCGACTGGTACGTTGACAATTTCTTCTTCAAAGTGATTACAACATTTAATGGTATAATCGCCGACTGCACATAGTGTGGTTTTCAGATCTGGTTTTGAGAGTAAATGTAGTTTAGTTTCTAATGCTACCTCTTGACATTCAATTTGATCCACATTATGAGCTGTCAGTTCTTTGCAAGGAATTGTAGGGTTTTCACAGTTATCTGCACTAGACGTAACTTGTTTGCCGTTATCGCATGTCATTTGTCTGTAGCATATGTCACCTGTCTTTAGTACATGTAACCAGACTACAGTGTCATGACATGGAAGAATTTCCTGGTGAGTTGTCCATGGAATTGTTCATGCTGAAAATTTATCTGCAAAATCAGTTGTAGTGATAGCTTCTGCTGTCACTGAGGATCCTGACAACATCGCAAGGGTTGTCAAAGTCTTTCATTTCAGTGTTGTAGCACTGCTTGCAGTTGAGCCTTCTTTTTGTTTCTTTGATTTGATACAGAGAGTATGTGCATAAGCCTGTCTTATTTGTTGATTGAAGATGGCGTAAATGATTAAATTTGTGAAAGGTGATATCCAAGTCAGTAGTGTGACTGTATACTTGACTACTGTTGGTACGCGTTCATGTAATTCAAGGGTTGTGGTGATTGCAAATGGTAAATAGCATATTAAATAGCTGACAAAGATTGCTGAAATAATTTTCGTATAGTTTTCAGGTGCGCCGTTCCTTTTAGTCTTGTCTCCTAATGCTTGATGTGCATGTCAAGCGTATCGGTAGATTTGCGTATAGCAGTACATCATGGTCATTACTGGAATAGCTACAAATGAAATCAGTAGTATTACTTTTAGAGATCTTCCGTTGGAGTCTCGGATGATTGTACAGGTCATATCCGTCGGTGCTTTCCTTCCTAGCTTTCCCTATATTTCCGTACAGGGCAGCAGCATGATAGAAAATCCGAGTATCCAGGCTCCAAGTATCATTAGAGTTGTAGTTCTTGCTGAGTAGATTACTGCATAAACTTGAGTATGTAGAACTCTTATGTAGCGATTTACTGTTATACTCATGATAGTGAGTAATGTAATAGCAGAGTCTTCATAATGAATAATTGGATAAAGTTGACACAATGCTGATCCATGTTGTTGGTCAGGTGTGAATGACTTTGATGCCTTG
>JAQFZE010003244.1:0-12919 GCA_034695245.1 Dicyrtomina saundersi | reverse complement strand
CTGCCTTCCTCCAAAACTTGTTCAGCTGCTCCCCACGAGCCCGGCAAGCGCTGCCTGTAAGCTTGGATTTCCCCTATTAGTATGCTTATTCAGATTCTATTGATAACCAGTATCATTTTAGTACCTTTGTTGTTGTTTACCTACTCATTGCGAAAATATAAAATATAATCATTTTTTTCCATCTGTCCATCTGTGGAGGCTCGACTTCAATAGTAGTTTAAATCTGCATCCCCCAAAATTATTTGTTTACCTAAATTGATTTAAATGGGTAAGTTGCTTGGGGCAAGATGAATTGCGCAGACTGTGATTGGCGGTTCAGATTACTACTAATGCATTGCCATTGCCGATTGCCACTATTGCCAGTGATACGCTATTTCTAAACCTGGCAAAAAATAATATTTGTTTTTCTTTTTCCACAGACTTGTCTAGTACTACTAAGGCACTTAATAGCAATGGAGCTTTTACATTTACAGTTAAATATCCCGTGTAGGTTTGTTGAACAGCGGAGTGAGGGAGGGGGGGGGGGGGCGTAAGTGTTACATTAATAGCGGGGTGTTCATATGCTTAATGCTTATGTATACGTAAAACATCTTGTTAACATAATTTTTGTAATGTGCACTTATTTTTATTTTACATTGTGCTGTAATTCGTTGGTTCATAAAACTATTAGATGGAGTACAATTATAACATAAAAACTCAAAAATGAATTCAAGAATCTTTTTTAGTACTGGAAAACAATAATGGAAAAGAAAAAAGGCGAAAAAAAAAATAACTTTCAACAAAAAAACTTTTAAACGAAAGTTCTAATTTTAAATGATCTAAAAGGTGATTTCTGGGTTTTTGAAAAAAAGGAAAGTTTTTAATTTAAAAACAACGGCTTGAACAAGCGATTATTTTATGAGTTGTTTTTCATGAAAATGTTTTAATCTTATTTAAGAAATGTGTGCGTACTGTTCACTGAGCTTTAAGGCTATTGCAATTGAGCAACAGTGGCTTAAGGTTTTTCTCTCAGTTTAAAAAATTGTCAATTTTCACAAACGCAGAAATCACTGACTTTTTATACACCATAATGGTTCGAATAGGCGCCGGGCGCTTATTACATTTTTTAAATGGCGGCCCAGCCCTCATTCGAGACCCGGTGCTTATTTGAGCCCCGGCGCTTATTGAATTTTTTGGATTCACATCCCGGCGCATATTTGAGACCCGGTGCTTAAACGAACATTTACGGTAGTTCAAAGATCATACATCTCAAATTTTATGAAAATCCGATAAAAATTGTAAGAGCTGAGAAATACAGGGCCTCAAAAATGGGAAAAATCGATGTTTTTTAACTTTTAGGTGTAAACGAACAGAACAATACACACCCGAGTTACTATACCGTATCTGTTCTCACTAAGGTCAGAGGATACTATATTTTCTTCGACATCTTTAAGTTCCCGAAGAACCCTGTCAGTATGTTTCCTTGTAAATAACTTATGTTTTCTTGAGTGCCTCAAATACTTAAGTAATTCAAAAACCTTAAAATAAAATAATATGGCATGTGTTAAACAAAATTAATTCTGCGTAAGATTCTTAGCGGTTTGAGTTTGAGTGCATGGTGTACATATATGGTAGAAAAATCTAGTATTTATTTAACTAATTGCCAATTGTGTAAGATTTTTAGTAATTTAAACGTAGTAATCTACATGTTTCAGCAGGCATGACTTTTATCACGATAGAAATTCTAGTTTCTATCTGTGTGATTTTTAGTGGCTTTTTTGTAGCACTGTAATCTAAGAAATCGTAATAATATTATGCTCTATAATTCTTACGCAATTTGTATAGTGTAGTTCTGTAGCCATATAGATAGGAAAACGAGCATTTTGGAGGAAAAGCGACTTTCGAAATATTTGAAAAGAAGTAAGAAGGTTTGGGAGAAGGTGTGAGAAGATGGGGCTGTGTCTAAAAGCCATGTCTGTGAATTTAATTTTTGATAAATTAATTTCTTCTTGAAATTAGTACCGTGCATCACGCACACTGAAAGTTGACAGAATAAAATGCATGGTGTAACAGGACTCAGTATACAGTAGAAAACATCATTTACTTTATTAAAATTTTCGCACACATAAAACGAATTATTTGATTAAACTTGGTGTTACACATAAAATGTATGATTAGGGATTACAATGCATGATACTGATCGGTCCTAAAAGAGAAAAAATAATAATAAGAGTCCATTTTTTTTAGTCGCTAGTTATATTTCTCAGATCTTAGTTTAGCTAATTTCTACACAATAAGAATATATCCTAATTTTTTATAATACAAGGCAATTGTTTTATTTTACAGTGAAAGACCAGTGGTGTTTTTACTCATTGGGTACCATAAATTTAAAATTTTATCCCTCGGAAAACTACAAAATAATAGTAAAAAATAATAATACTTTCTGACATTTAAGTCTGGTTAAAATAATTTCGAATTTTTTAAAAATTACCGAAAAGTAGTACACAATGAAAAGAATATATTTTTTAACCCATGTGAGCCTGTAAAACCTAAACCGTTTCAGCCAAAAGAAATAACAGATACTTATATATTATTATTATGTATTTTTTTTGGATAGAAAATGTTTTCTCTAATACTAGAAGACTACAGCTATACGCACAGGGTAATTTTAATACACATTTCCCTTCTGTACTGATCCTCTCTGACCCATAGTGAACGTACAATGCAGCAAAAAAAAGTCTGTGTCGCTCAGTTTTTTATTATTTTACATCTACTACTATCTACACATCATATATTTTAATAAAGTTTCATGTCAGAGTCAGAGATGTTCAGTTGATTTAATTATGGTAAAAATTGACAGTTTGGTATTCACTAGACTGAACTGGACTGGGGAAGGTTCGTTTCAAACAGAAGTCCCTTCATCATATTTATCATAGTAGAAATTCTGATAGTCAGAGTCAGAATACAAAAAAGAACAAGAATCCTGTACATAGAAATATACTAATATAAAATAATATTGTATAAAGTACAAAGTACCGCATTACCCCTTCATTTTCATTGTCGACAATAATTCATTTTCCTTTTTTTTTAATATCTGTACTACATAGGTAAGGTATTTTCTCGGTATTATTACATATTGCGAGATTCGAAATCGAAATTATAACATAGGTATTTATCTGGAGTTGTAGTTTTATTTTTCGTTGTTGTAGTGTGTATAGGTGTATTTGGGGAATTCATCGTACTTAATTTTCCTTCATCATTTTCCTTTCACCACCATGATAATGATACAAATAATAATTCTTGATTCGTTTATCATACAGCTTTTACAACGCAGCGCATCATACAATATATATAAGGTATATATTCTTGTATAATGTAAATAATAACAAAAACCAATAAATTGTAATTATTGATTGTTTTTCTTTTTACTAATTTTTGATCACTACCTATGGTAATAATTATATACCGTTTACAATTACATATCATATCCTTATCATGTTGAATGAGCACTTCATATTTATTTTATTTTTAAAGCAAGTACGTCAAATCATGAGAATATTTTTCCCCTTCATTTCTATGTATGTACGCTTAACCAACCACATATATAATTATATATATATATATTATTTTGTATGACTAACTTAACTACTATCGATTAATTAATGATTAATAACAGACAAATTATGGTTAATAAAAACGAAGCACAACAATATTAATAAAAATTAATAACAAAACAAGACGAAATTGATTCAAAGCTTTATGTGTATATGTTTATATAATTAATCACACCTTGACATCCAAGGCATTTTCTTATTCGTGATTCGCGTCAATTAATTGTAAGCAAAAAAAAAGCAGATTTGCGAAATAACATTTAAAGTCTGTAACTGCATATTATCTTCACCTGACATAATTAGACATGATTGTGGTAGTATGTATAATTACACGTATGGTACGTAGATTTAATTAACTTATTATACTATATCATTATTGTTTATTATATTAGGTTTAAATTAACGTCTATAAGTCATAGAATTTCTTTCTTTTTTTATAATGCTAAACGTCATTTTCCCTACAACTTCATTATTTCGTGCACATAAATGTCCAAAATTAATTGATTCATTCATATGGGTATATTTTATTTACTTCCTATATTAAAAACGTTGTTATTAGTTAAGCAAATATTACGTTGGTACAAGTCAGTCAGTAAAACTTTTCTCTTAATATTGAATCACAATGTCGGAGATCGAAATCTTAAAATACAAAAAATGCTAATAATTATTACAAAAAACCGTTTTGTGCACCATGTGAAAAAAAAAGTTAACCGATGCCAAACGATAATTTATTATTATTATCGTGTGTGCACACATAAGCCCCAATGAAAAGTGTAGAGGTAAATCTAGAATGTTTTATATAAATTAATTCCCTTGAACCGTGAGCATTTTGATAACGCAAAAACCAACAAAAAATATGGCAATCGACTTTGTCTTTTTTTTTGATAATTTATAACACGTCCAAACTAATTTCCAAAATTTAAGTCAGCGGAGAATATAAAGTTAAAACCCAACCCCCCAAATGCAAATCTTGTAAACCCCCATTATTAAACAGTAATCAAGTGGTAGTATAAACAGTAATAATATTACGGTGACAATAATTAAATAATTATTTTAGCGTTGAGGGATAAGCCCGTATATTGTAATTTTTTGTAAATATTATTGGGAACAAGAATTAATTATTCGTTATCTATTAACTCTAAAATAATAATATTATTTTATCTATATATATGGTCTTCTTAGGGTACGTAGAAATGCACATTTTTTGTTTCTTTGTTCCATCCTCTTTTTATGAAGGGTAACATATATCATCTCAGCATCTATATTACGTTACGTTTAACATAATGCAACAATGTATAAACACACAATTTTTTTTTAAATCGCATCACTATCATCATAAACACTCATTCATTCATGAGGAATTTTCTTTTTTTGTTTTAAATTCTATATTTTTTTGTTGAAGAGAAAAAGGTACATTTTGTGTAAAATTCACAATAATAAAACATTTCGAAGCGCCATTAAATGTGAACATGTAATTTTTTTTTTATAGAAAGTACCACTATCTCCACAACTAAGATAAATATCACTCATTTCATCAGTAAACAACGTACATGCCTTTCATTACCTGGTAGATGGATGTACATATAAAAATTCAAGTATATTTACAGTTTGTTTCTGAATCACACTCAGTATGTACAATATTTATAAAAGTGATGACGCGGCGACATATTTGGGAGTTACATAACAATTATAATTACTAGGTAATTTAATTAATTGAAGATGACTACGAGAGGTAGTCTGGGGATGGTTCTGTTAATGGTTCTGGTGTTGTAAATAATGGATTAGGAAACTCTGGTGGATGAGGTAGTGCTCCTTCCATTTTCGGTCTTTTTCGGTAAGCCATTAGCCAACACGACACGGCTATGGCAACAGCTACCAGAGCCAGTAATGCTGTGATTATGAGAGAAATTATAAATCCTATCATGGACACACACACTTCTTCTTTTCTTACTTGTGGTGCTAGATTTAAGGAGAGAGTAACAAAATTCATCGTTAGGAAAACCAGAGGCACAGTTTATAATTTATAAAATCGTTTTTACCACAGTGGAAGAAATATTGAGTTTCTGTCCCTGTCTATATTAAAAGTGTGTATGACATACCTTCATTTGGCTGAACTAAACGGTCTTCGTGCCGTTCTAGTGCCAAGATGGGATTTGAATAAACAGTGACTTCTTCTCTCAGTTGTCCTTCATTGACAGAGTTATACGAAGCATAAGATGATTCACTGTCTTCAAAGACTTGACGTTTCTTTCTGCCGAAAGCGTTCTGGCCACGGCAGTTTACCTATAAAATTGAATCAAATTATGCACCATTGGTTACTAGAGACCAAGCTTAAAAGCTGTAATGTTCATAATAAATTACTACTCTGAATGACAGATTCAATTTAAAATTTTGGAAGAGGAATGAAAAAAAGAAAAGAAAAACTTACAGGTTGGCATTTGCCAAAACAGACTCGTACATTACACTGGAATTTAATACTACTACTACTGGGGAATTTGAATGCGTTAAAGTGAGCCATTAGTACAAGACCGTCGGGCTCTATTTCCCAGTCTCCAAAGATGGACGGATCTGTCGCACATCCGTTCTCATCCGTGACAAGATACTCATTCTCTCCATCTCCATCCATTGTTTTGGCTACACAGTTTCGTGCGAATCCTCCGTAAATCGAAGATGGTTGGACATCCACTCTCAGAATAAGAGATTCGCCGATCTCAGCAGAACTTACATCACCTCCATTAGCTGCTACAATCCTCATGGAACATGTTGGCGGTGGTCCAGTATTAGCAATCGTTCCCGCAGTTGTGAGCATGGAAACATTAAATCCAAGGGTGATTGTCTTCTCTCCAGTCATGTAGACACATTTAATGTGGTAAGCTTGAGCATTGTATGTCACGAGTTTCGGATGTTTTTGTATCACAAGGATAAAGCTAGCTTCTCCCTGCAAATCATTTTACACCAGGTCTAGTTACTCATGGGTGTCGTGTATGTACAAAATGATGCAACAAATTAATCTATGAGCAAAATGTGATGTCAACAAAACAAGTGTCTTACGTCAACGTGGATGAGGCCACATGTTCCAAATTTGACTTTGAAATCCACCGGAGCTGCATCGTACAGGATTGTCTTCCGGCAATTGGTATCCTTTGAGTGTCCCTTGACGTACATTAATCCATTGAAGTCTGAATTATTGGAGCCAACTCCAACCATAGTCGTGTCAATATCTACTTGAACTCCATCCGCCAAACAATTGACATTCATTGCTGGTTTTGGGAAGTCCGTACGTGCTTTAGGATCTACATACAAAATAATGATAATAAATATAAAGATTGATTGCACAGAAACATAAAGGTTCAGCTTCAGCTACTTAGGTACCTGAAAAAATAATTTTAGTAGTAACATTGACATACCATTGCATCCAGTTTCTCCACTTCCGTCCCAGCCGTCAGGGCACAAACAAGTGCCCTTGTGATTGGTAGCAATACAGTACGCTTTGTATCCACACTTTTTAACAACACAAGGATCTTGACACGTTCTATTACCGCGGTAGCAATATTTGTCATTAGCGCAATCGTCATCAGAACTACAACCTGCTGGTGGAACAGTAAGTGGAATGGGTCGACAGTATCCATCTCTCAATACATATCCATGCTCTTCTGGACAAACGCATTCCCCTCTTGGGTTGATAGTCATACCTCTGTCGGTTGCACAAATACAGCGGCCAGTTTCCGTAAGCTTGAAACCTGGTGAAGTGGGGTGCATAGCAAAATATTATTTTATAGATCAAACGTAAATTTTGTAGAATTACTACAATGAGGACAGCTAGGCTGAAGATATATAACATTTTTAATAATTTCCAATACACGAACCTTTCTCATGTATGCATGGAATACAGTTCTGTTGGTCATCTAATCCAAATCCAGGTGGACAGACACAATCCCCATTGTCATTGATAACATATCCTTTTTCAAGCGCACAAACTTGAGCTAGAATAAAATAAATGAAAGTTTAGAGACATACGGCCCAAATCGCTGCTTTCAATCTGCGCATGATTATGTAGCGTTTAGTCCAGCTGTTAAAGCTTAGTATGTGATTAGAGTATTATTGTTTTTCACGTGTTTCAATTGGTACTAAAAATCATGTATAATTATGTAATCCGTATTCGCTATGTTTTAGTGACTACAGTAAAAAGCTCCGTTAGATATTTCAATTAGTAGGCGTTGATCCAAATCTGTCGATTATTATTGCTGTTGTGCTCTTTTTATTACGCTTGTGTCATGAGATTTAATGGTGTCTTTTTCGTGTTAATATTATAGAGGAGTGCTTTTAGTGTTCGTGTAAAGTCGGGTTAATGCAACCATTATGGTTGATGAAATATGAAATTTCTTACGTGGTTCACACTTAATGGCTGCATTGCCACGATATCCGGGAATGCATTCACAAATCATCGTTCGTACGGGTAAAGTATCAATAACGCGACATTCTGCGTTGACACCGCAAGGCTTTCCTTCCACGCATGGATTCACACAGTTGGCATTTATACAAGCCAATTGCGTAGGACAATCGTAATCACCCTCACAACCTATTTTGGCTGAATATTCACAATAAAGAATAGAAATGAGAAGTAAGTTCACAAATTAAAAGAAACTTTGAAGGAGAGGAAAATGTTCGAATGAAAAGCAAATGATAAATATTGTACAAAAAAAAATGATTATATACATGAAATAAATTCAATAACTATTTCTAGACAGGATAGAGAAGACAAGTATTAAACAATTACCCTTTCGGCAATTATTGCCCGGGGTTCTTTCGAAACCAGGCGGACAAGTGCAGTTGGCAACATGAGAAACTACTCTACAATTTGATGGTGGATTGCACAAATCGTTTATGGCACAAGGAGATTCACATTGTCCGTTAATACAGGACTTGTCACTAGGACATTCATCATTAGCTTGACATCCGATGGTAATACAGGAGTCAAACGCATTTCCACGTGAGCCGACAGGACATTTACATACTGCTGTATGAGCAATTCCGTGACACACTGCGCCCACCCCACAAGGAGGTCGCACAGATGGAGCACAGACAGCTTCACAATTTCTATTCACGCAAGCATGTGTTGTTGGACAGTCACTATTACTTCGGCAGCCAACTGTAAAATTAAACCACATTTCATATTATTAACTTTTGATTATTAGGGGTATGTGAAATAAAATCAATAGAATGTTAGTGTTAATTGTAAGAATAATTACATTAAAAATTCATTATTATTATTATAAATAATACAGTACCTTCATAGCAGCCATAATTTGGATTTCCTTCGTAGTTGGGTAAGCAAGAGCAAATTGGTTTATGATTGTTGATTCGACAATTTGCATTTGGACCACACTGACAAGGGTTTCGACAGATGCCATTGAAGCAAGCTTCTTCGGCTCCACATTGATTATCAGATGTGCATCCAATTGCTTTCAAAGGCTCAACAATTCTACAAGTTCCATTATTTCCACCCACGTAGCCATCGGGACAGCGACAAATCATTGTGCGGATTGGGACTGAGTCGATAACACGACATTGTGATGGACGTACGCAGGGTTCGATGGTTCGGCATGGATTTCGACAGACGTCATCCAAACAAGCCAATTGACTTGGACAGTCACTGTCAAGAACGCACTCTGGACGGGGTTCTTCGTCACATGTGAAATATGGGTTTCCAATAAATCCTGGTCTGCATCGACAAACTGCTTGATGGTTCTGATCTATACAGTCTGAATTTCGTGGGGCACATGGATTTCTTTGCAGGCAGGGTTTGATACATTCTGAGTTTATACAGCTCTTGTCATTGGAACAGTCTGAATCTGATCTACAACCGATGATGTAGCAAGCTTCATAAGGATTTGTTCCTCTAAAACCTGGTCTGCATCGACATTCAGCTCTGTGACTGGGTACGAAGCATTCTGCATTCGGCCCGCAAGTATTTTCCAGTAAACAAGGGTTCACACATTCACCACTAACACAAGCTTGATTTGTTTCACACTCGGAGTCTCTGGTGCAACCAACTGTAAATAAATCCAATAATTTTGTTTAAAATACTGATCGCGTTTGATTTTATTATAGTTAGTATATACATTATTAGGACAATAATTATGGCATCGTAGTAAGGTAAAATTACCTGGGTGACAGGCAAGGTTGGGATTTCCTTCAAATCCTTCCCGACAAGCGCAGATGGGTCGATGGTTACGAACATAACATTGGGCATTTCTTCCGCAGTCACAAGGGTCTCGGCAAGCTCTATTGATGCATGCTTCTGTGGAAGGACATTCATTGTCTGAGGCGCACCCAGGTGGTGGGAGTGCAGGGATGACTGGTTTGCATTGTCCATTGGCATTTGGAGCCCAATTATCGGGGCAAATACACATCATGGTCCGTACAGGAACAGAATTGACTACTCTACATATGGCACTGGAATCACATGGACCAATCTCTTTGCATGGATCTAAACAGGTTTCGGCAATGCAAGCTAAGCCATTTGGACATTCGTAATCTTGAACGCACTCTGGTGGTGGAACCACAATATCAATTCTCTCACAGAATGACGATGGATTTCCTCTGGGTGTTTCGGGTGGACATCTGCAGGTAGCAGCATGATTAATTGGCAGACAAACTGCATTTGGAGCGCACGGGTTTTCATATATGCAAGGATTGACACAATTTCTATCAACGCAAGCACGATTAGATGGACAATCTGAATGGGTTCGGCATCCAATGGGCTCACATCTCACGAATGGGTCACCCTCATATCCTGGTGGGCATTCGCAATTGGCCCGATGAAGTCTTGCAACGCATCTAGCGCTGATGGCACATGGATTATTATACGTACAAGCATTCAAACATTGACGATTATGGCACTGTTGATCATCCGCACACTCTGAATCGCTTGAGCAGCCCACTAAAAAGTTTTTACCATATTTGTGTAAAGGAATAGTACAAAAGTTTGAAGGAAATAGAGTTTTGTGTGCATAATAAAAATATTTACACTAAAATAATTTACAAAAGTTGACAGAAAAGTGAGTATATGATCTTACATTGGAAGCAACCATTATTTGGATTGCCTGAATATCCAGCCGGACAAGTACAAATGGCAAAGTGATTGATGACTCGACATTGTGCATTGGGTCCACAATTACATGGATCAATGCATCGGTTATTAAGACAAGTTCTATCCGGTGAGCACTGACTACTTGATGTACATTCTACCGAAATTGGTGCTATATTTACCAAGAGAAAATAATAAAAGAATTTTGTAAAGGATAAAAAGACACGAGACAATAAAGTGAAGGAGAAGAATCATTCTGGTGGAAAATCTTACGAGGTTGAACTTGGTATCTGCACTCCACACGAGCATCTCCGATTTGTGAAGCCGGACAGCGACATACAGCATTATGATTTTCAACATGACAAATTGCATTTCTAGCACACGCCTCATACGTGCACGGATCAACGCAGACTTTATTCACACAAGATTTGTCAAAGGAGCAATCAGAATTTCGCTCACACTCATAACGGACAATGACAGCCGTTGGCGGCACTGTACAACCAGGTAAATTTGATAAGTAACCAAAAAACGACAATACACAGCCTTACACAAGCTACTTACAACGCGTACCAAAAATTGAAACTTTTTGGGACGTGGTTCCATTCTTTCGACGAAATAATTTCAGAAATAATATATATACAAATTTGGATAGGAAATATGAAGAGTTACAAAAATCTTACCACGACACTCCAATCGAGGATTTCCTTCATAGCCAGATAAGCAGGAGCAAATGGCTTGATGATTCGCAGATGTACAAATAGCATTCATGCCACAGGATTCGAGGAGACAAGCGTCAATACATTGAGTTCGAATACATCTTTCAGTGGATCCACACTCTCCATCATGTTTACAACCAGTCTCGGGAACCGGAGGAGGTACTATTAAATATGCCAGCACATATAGCTATCTACTTTTATATACACGACCAAAAGAAACAAGCAATTTTATTTACAAATGTTTGGCAACAAACCTATTTTTGCACAGACACCTTGAGCAGTGACAATGGTGTCCGATGGACATTGACAGACTACAGAGCGGAGGGGCAGTGTATTCAAAACGCGACATTCTTGACTTGGATTGCAAGGTGAGCCAATGGAGCAAGGATCCACACATCGACTATTTGTGCAGGTCATGACGTTGGCACAGTCCGAATCAGATTCACATTCTCGGGTGAATCCAGGGGTTGGCATAATTATATCTGAATCATTATATGTACAGAATTTATATACAATAGTGCCAAGTGACACCCGATAAAGTATGTGGAAGACAGATAGTATAGAGTAAAGCAAAAGTATAAAGTTGAACAAGAATTATAAATTTACCATCTTGACATCTAACATAGGGATCACCCTTTGTACCCGCCACGCAAGTACAAATTGGTTGATGGTTCTGTCCTCTACAAGAAGCTCTTTGTGCGCAAGTGGTTGGTCTACATACTGGTCGGCAAACTCTATTGATAGCATCGCAAGTCTCATCTTGACTACAATCCCCATCAGAGGTACAGCCAACAGAGACGCAAGAACTGGTTGGATTTCCCTGAGTACCCGGTGGACAATAACATTGACTACGATGAGCCACTGCTCTGCACCGAGCCGTGGGGGCGCAAACATTTGTACCATAGACACATGGATCAACGCATTTCTCTGAGACACATTGTCGATCTGATGGGCAGTCGGGGTCTACCAGACAATCCGCTGTTTTTTCATACAATTTAATTTATCAGTAATATGACATTTCGAGCACAATTACAATTATGGAACTTCTTTTCTTCAATAGCGATAAATCACGGTACACGGACATTTCCGTTATATGCATAACTGCATGCGTTACAACAACGTAAATACTCATCAAGCAAAATTTACAGGCTTTTTTAATTCTAAAAGATATATCAGAAAATATAACTTACGTTTGTAGCAGCGAGATTGAGGATTTCCAGCCCATCCATCCGGACATGTGCACATTGGTCGATGAATACGGGTTCTGCAAATGGCGTTTGTACCGCAAGGATTTTGGAGAAGGCAAGGATCGCGACAAACTTGTGAAACGCAGCTCTTACTTGATTCACATTGTTCATCTGAAGTACACTCGGGCTTTTCAGCTAAAATTTTTAATTTGCCTTATTTAGAATAGAATACATCAACTCTATTAACATGCTCTCAGACTAAGACCTTGATTTCACTAGAAAAGTTAACAATTGTTAGTCTTAAGAAACTCGCTTTCAGATTTAACCATTGTTAAA
>JAQFZE010003243.1:0-12919 GCA_034695245.1 Dicyrtomina saundersi | reverse complement strand
TACCTATAATATGTAGTCGCGGAAGATACAGTGTGTTAGTGTTAGTTGTGTGTCTTTTGAGGAAGAATTTTGTCAAGATTGAACATGTCTACTTTTGAACTCTACCCTATACATATATACCTACCTACCTATATACACTCTGTCATCTGGATCTGGATTCTGGCTCTGTACATATAGAGATCTTGGCCGAGTACTTCCAACTTCTATACTTCCATCGAGTTTGAGGTTCATCTTTTATGTGTTCTTTCCTTAGATTTATGCTCAAGTCAGCTGTTGTCGTCGGTCGTCGGTCGTCGGCCGTCGTTCTCCTCCTTGGTTTTGGTTTCGGTTTTGGTTTCGGTTTTGGTCTCAGTTGAGCCTTTCCCTTTGACTTGACTTGAGTTGTTGTGAAGAGAGAAAACCTCAAAGAAAAATCCTTGAGAACATTTCCAAGAGCATGTAGTATTTATTATTCTGTTTCCATTCACTATTCACTCGTCCCTCTCCCTTTTTGAGAGAGAGTCTGGGGGTTTGCTTCTTTTGAGGAATGAAAACGACATGAAATTGCGGCAGACATACATAGCATAGTTAATTATTTGCTAATCACATCACATTATTATTATTATTTCCAAATAATGATTTTCCCTCTTGCAATTTTTGAGTTCCTATTGCATAAAAGATTCTTTTATTTTTTTTTGTAATAATATTTTATATACTTAATATTTTTTATTTACATAAACGTATATATTTTCTTTTACATTTAATCACTACTAGTATCGATATCGATCCCGCCGAACATAATAAGCATTAATTAGAGAAAGAAAAAAACTTCAAATTTCGACATTTCGATTTTGACTTCGACCGGTCTCTCCCCCCCTCTCTCTCTCTCTCGCTCGGTATAAATTCACCCAGTCATATTGCACACCATTCCAAAAGGAATTACTAGCAGAATTTGACTAAATAATTGTGAAAAAGTGCACAGTACAGAGAATTCACAGGTTAGGTTTTTGAAACAATTCCAAAAATTTCGACTTGTTTTTTTGCTGTCTTTTGAAAACCCTGAAAGGAAAAATACATAATGCAAATAGACAAATGGGAAGGAGAGGAGGGCTACTATAGGTACTCATCTATTTATGTGCATAGGTATATAATAAATAAATAGTGATGCCGATGTGTGATTATCAATCACACCTGCCTACGTAAGCATATACACTATATCAATATCAAATATCAAATCAATATTAAAATGCAAATGGATGCTTTCAAAGCTCTTTAGAGCTACGCGAAAGATAGATACATAGGTGGAGAGCAGCATACACTTAAATGTATAGGCGCGTGAGAAAAATGTGATTGATTCGTGCAGTAGTAAGTAGTGTTCGATTTGGCCTTCATCTTTGAATTCTTATAGGTACTTTCCCATTTCTTTCTACGCCTTCGTGTCTTCTTATTCTTATTGTTAGTTTTTTCCCCCTTCCGCTACGTACCTACCTACGTACCTACCTAACTACCGTATTTCCTGTAATAGTAGACGGGCCAGTAAGAATACACGGGCCTCTAATAGTAGACGGGTCTGGGAGGTAGGAATTTGAATAGTAGACTGGCCCACTAATACAGGAAAGTCGGTACTTCTTTCCGACTCCGACTGCAGTCTATCTCTCTCAGTCAGTCTCCCAATAGAAATCCAGTATAAAAAAAAATACACACTAACAAATAAATCAATGAAGAAGTTTTTGGAGAGTGGGATATTTATAGGATTTGGATTATTACTTTATAGACATCATTTTTGAAGAGTGAGTTCAAAAGTTTGGTGCCCTTGATGGCGTGGTGTATTTTTATTTTCCTGATATTTCATGAATTAATTTTAATTTCAATTACGATTCTATCAAGAAAGTTTTTCTGTAGGTAGTTAGTTGGGTTTTTGGATTTGAAGAATCACGGAATATTGAATGAATGACAATGAAAGGAAATGGGAAATCAAAATTGCATAACTATAAAAAAAAATACCTTTATATATATTTGAAGGACTTTTACTTTTATACAGTTTTTCCTTATGAAAGAATTGAAATATCAGTATATATCTTTTTTGAGTAATATAGTAGGATATGCAGTATTTACTAAGAATAAGTAGCATAATATGGTTAATTAAATATGAAATAATATATTAGTATTTATTTTTATTTGGCAATATAGTTGATCTCATACAGGATCTCTCCGTTCTTCCATGTAGTTACCTTTATTTTGCCCATGTACAACATACGTATATATATATAGGAAACTATACAGAATACTTTTGCAACTAATATTATGTACTTAAAAAACTCTTTTAGCTAGCTACATACTTATCTATCTAATCAAAACTAATTCTAAGAATATAATAATTAGAGCGAGGCAGACAATCTCATATTATGTTTGCGTTTATTTTTGGTTCTATTTAAGAAACATTTCCAATTTAACTAACTATGTACTTTACTACTTTACTTGTTGATTGTGAAAATCTTGATATTTTTTATTGTTTTTGCACATGCAATTTTTTTCAAGTAATAATAATAATAATAATTTATTCATTCAGTTGGTTTGGCCGCAACTACTTAAAACATTTTTTTTCAAGTAGGAATGAGAATAGGAATAGGAATACCTGGCCCATTTTTTTCTATTAAATAAGCTTCATATCCACAATTTTAGAATTCTGACTGGAAATGGATTTTGTATTGGAATAAACAGAGCAGCGACAGTGAGAGAGAGAGAGAGAGACAGAAAGAAAGGAAAAGAAAGTATAGGAAGATTAACATTAAACATTGTATAGGTAGACGCTCGGCTCGGCGGTCCCCACAGACAGAGACTGGAGACAGATATGAGGACATAGTAAACAAAGACTGAGCTCAGAGTCTAGAGTTGCAGTCTATATGGTCTATATGGCGATGGCCACATATTAGAGATCGAGATTGTTTGTTTGTTTGGCTGTCGTCTCTTTGGCCCTGATCCTGCAGGATCACTATGCTCGGGTTCGGGTGTGTGTTAAGTGAGAAAAAGGAAGAGTTTTCTTCTCTGTCTTTTGAGTGCAGAAAGTATTTGGATTGGGGAAGAGATTGCGTGTAGGTACATAATATATAGGGTATGGTTAACCAAGGGAAAGGATAATGGCTATATGGCTATATGGCTGTGGCTATAGTCTGGCTGGCTGGGTGGATGGATGGGATCGGAGATTAAAGGGATGTTATTTTGTCAAGTATATTTATTTTGAGTTTGAGGAAGAGAGAAGAGGACCTCGTGGGGATTTGATCCTCAAGTATTAATTTCAGACAAGGGAGCAATCATTTAATTGAGATGCGGAGACTCTCATAGTCACGAGTTATAAATCCAAACGGCTCCCTTTTTCTCTTCACTTCCACCACTTTCCTACCAAGTACTCTGCTGTACAAGTACCTACTTACCTACCTTCATAAGGAAACAAAGGCAGCAGCCGCAAAACTACATATGTACCTACTCCACACTCTCAGTGCGAATCCGAATAGATCATAACCCCGAATGAGATCTCTGTGCAGACTATAACAGATCATGTAGACACACATTATTTGGGAGCATCTATCTCTCTATTATGTATCTCTGTAGGACGACAAAGAGTCTGTGTTCGGCTTCGGCTTCGGCTTCGGTTTCGGCTTCGGTTTCGGTTTCGGCAGTGGAGCGGAGTGTCAGCTCAGTCGTTCCTGAGTGTAGTTCAGTTCAGGTTCAGAGTGGAGCGAGGAAAAGAGACTGAGGAATGATGGTGGCATAATTACAGATGTGTGTGCGCTCGCTTAAACCATAGAACAATTCAGCGAGAGAGAGAGAGAGATGAGACGGTTAGATGGGAGTTAGTACGGAGGACGAGTGCGAGTGGAGATTTAGACAGATGCGATATGAGGGGACGAATGACGCTGATTGTGAATGCTAAAGTACGACAAAGTGATCATCAACTAACTATTTGGCGTAGTCTTTTTTTAAAGAGTTTTTTTTTCTTGTGTGTATGTTTCTGTACTACTACTACTGCTGCTACTACTACTTTGGGACTGGGACTGGGACTGGGGTGATGACAAGAAAACTAATCTGTGTCCACATCCCCAAACCGAACCAAAGCTAAACTAACAGGAGAGTGAACGCCAACGCCGAAGTGATGTTGGCGTTGGGATTCCCATTATATTGGCAGTGTAAAAAAGAACAGATTTATTCGGGACTCTCTGTGTGTTAAGGGTGTAAGTACTCTAGCTTTGAATAAGTCAACAAAGCCCCTGGCTTTAGATTCATAATGTATGAAGATGCGAATTATAAATGAACTTGCTCTCTCTCTCCATATATCCCTCTCTGTCTCCCTATGTGCATCTTCCGTGTGGGGATCAGCATGGACGTAGACGTAGTCTGTCATGTCTCTTATCCATGCAATCCCTCGTCCTGCTCCTGCTACTGCTCCTCCTGGTCCTGTGCAATCTAGAACTGTAATTGGACTGGAATCTAAATTGCCTATATCACTATGTCTACACACGCTCTGCATTAAATACCAATACAAATTTCCCATTCAAATCACCATTGGAATAAAATCACGGGTCCATCTCCACATTAGCTCCAAATCTAACTACATACATAGCTCTGTCCATATATACTCTACATACTCATGCATTTTCAAAGAATCACATCCTACGACTACGAAAGTGAGTGAAAGGGAAGCCCAAAAACCTGAGGCCCAAAGTCTCAAAAACGGAAGTGAATGAGAGAGTCACAGGAATACAAACAAACAAGAAATTCTCGTGATTTACACACACACAAAATAGTAGAAACAAAGTCTCTGAGTCTCGTCCGGTGGTCTCCTGGTCCTGGTTTTTGTAATTTTACTCAACCCCCATTTTCCCGTATGTTTTGTACTCGTCAATTTTGAATTAGGATTTGGCATGAATTTATACAATTCGAACATTCCATCTCCAAAAATCAATTGCTTATACGCGTAAAAAAAAAGAATGAGAAAATATTCTATATTTTTCCATACTTGAATAAAAATCCATTGAATACACTGCTTACGATTAGCATAGCATTTTGTTGGAGGAAGATTAAGATTATTGCATAATTGGGCAGCACTGATAAATTAGAGTACAATTTAAAAGTACTGCATTCTCCAGATTAAATTACATTATTCACTCGGATCTCGAAACTCCGTTGTGTAGGTAGGATGCCACAAGGTTTGGTTTACACACTGTGAGTTGTGAGCCATCCGGATCCCATGAGGCTGTGAGGCTGTGAATTGAGCAGTATAATAATAGTGTAAGTATTAATTTCACATTTTTTGACATCAACTAATGATTTAATTGGAAACAACATCACATTACATGGAGTATAAACAGAGGACAGACGCGGGGATAATAAAAATGTGAGGACGCTTCTACATAGTAGTAGCTGAGTCTCTCAAAGTCTCCGACTAGTGAGTCCTGATGAGTATATAAATAGTTTATTTTAGTTGGAATTTATTTTTCTGGAATATCTTTGTGTGTCTCTGTGTTGTACATACTCTGAATACTCAGAGCCGATTATGCATTTACATGACTCCCTTGGTATGCCGTATGTAGACTCAACCTACATGTACATGTACAGATGGGCTATTATTCCCTTTCATTCCGTCGTTTTGTTCACTGAGGATAAATTTGAATTTTTTGCATAATTTTGAATACTTTTGCGTGTAGTAGAATGCTTATTTTTCGCGTTGGGAGTTGGAGTTTCTGCTGTTCCTCTTGGAATATTATGATGGAGCTGTAGAGACTTTGCAAAATCTAAATACAAAAATACTAAATAACGACATGGTACACACAATGTGGATTATTATTAGTGGTACTACTGTCACAGGATTCTGTTATTGATTGTTATCCCTTCATCCCTAATCCCTCTCCTATTTTTAGTCCATAGTCGTCTATCTCTCCGCATTCATATATATGCCTATAAGCCTATACCCATAGCTCCCTAATCCCTATATCTGGTGTTACACCGTAATACATGAGCATGTAATTACAATTACAACTAAAGCATTCGTTCCATGCTATGAGGATGTGGGAATAATATGAAAAGGAGAGACGCCCTTCGTAGCGTAGCGTCATATATTTTATGTTGTGTAATTATTTTGATTATATTTTGATTACTTTTTTTTCATCGCATTTTGCATATTCGTACATGCGCTACATATTATGTACTGAGAACATGACATCCGTACCGTAGTACAATATATATAGTGAAAGAAAGGGGAAAGGACGACAAAAAAAAATAGCAAGTATTTTTCTTTTTTTTTTTTGACTTGCTTGTTTTTGATTTTATTTCACATTTGAATTCCCATTAATTTTCCTCCGTTACACATAATACTAATAATAATAATATAATGTGTGTATTGTGGCTTCATGGTGGAGGTAGAGGCTGAGTTGAAGGAGTGTGGGGAGAGTACAAATATGAAAATAAAAATAAAAAACAAGAAACGGGACAAATGTTTCAAATGTTTTCCATACTCTCTTGTTGGCTTCTAGTCAAGTGAGGCTGGGAGCGTTGAGAGTTTTGAAACTGCTGAATGCTCTGTGACTCCGACTGTTGAACGTGAAGGCGTTGTTTTTTTGCTTTATCAAATCTGTGTGAGATTCGCACTGGCGTCGGCTTTGGCAGTCGGATCACAGCCTCATGACATGGCATGACATATTGTAGTGTGATGACGATAACGATAACGATGATGATCAGGATCCCATGCGAATGCTTCATGATCCCCTTCATTTTTATACAGTACCGAGATGGAGAGAGAGAGAGAGAGAAGCCCGGGAGTGTAATTAATTACCCACATACTACATAGACTGTACAGAGAGCATAGGATGAGGATGGTAGGACAGAGAGAGAGAGCAGGACAGACAGGACAGACTCTGTGAGTAATATCAAATATTTAAAATCCACAATCCACAATGTATCTCTGTAATTCAGGAATTGGATCATTTTCGAGAGAGAACAGTTCCTTCTTTTTATTTTTTATTATATAATATCTTTCAAAAATATAAAAATATCACGGGAGAAGGAAAGGGGGGCAGAAGCTTATAGGGGGAAAATAACGCAAGGGAAATTAAGGGAGTGAGTGCCGGTGCAGGCTGTAGACTGGAACTGCAGAAGAGGGAAACGTGTAGAAAATACATAAGTCAACGTCAAGTACCTATAATTACATTCACACATATTCCAATGTATAATTGTTATAGCCAGAAATCTATATGACCTATAGCCTATGAGTATGTAAAACTGACAACGTACAGATATTCTCATGATAATATATTAGACGTAGGTACTTGATCCGTTACTACCATGAAAAACATACCTCATCCATTTCTCATAAATGACCCACAACCCTATGTGTCTCGAATCTATATAGTAAAAGTCCGGAGGTTCCACGTACCTATACCTAAGTACTACATACTTCCCAGTACGTACTACGTACGTACGTACGTACGTAGGTGTGGGTAGTCCCTGTAGTCCCGTGTAATTACAATCTGTGCGTAGGTTAACCTACATTATTATTACACATTATAATATACTATAATATGTGCAGAGGCAGGAGCAGTGTGTAAAAGTAGTCGAAAGTATGAGAAAAAAATTATGTATCAAGTTATGAATCAGTTCCTAGCAGCTGCACTTTTTCGTCTTCAACTAATGGATTTTTTTCAGCTGATGATGCTATTATTGCGTAATAATTATTTCGGATTTATATGCCGATTCGGGACGGGAATACGGGCATACGGGAACGGTAACTGTAACGGTAACGGTGACGGTGACGGAGACGCTGACGGTAAGGGGGACTGTAATAACACACATGGTATGGAGTGGTCTACCTAAAGGTCTCCGCTCGTCTTTAACATATATATATCACTCACAAATTTTTTTTTTATTTTCATTATAAATTTAAAATATTTTGACTAACCTACATTCTATATACATTACTATAGGTGCCTACCTACGCTATTGCTGGTGGTAAGTATTATATTATCCACGTCTCTGAGTTATGGCTTCTCATAATTCCAAATCCGAATTTTCGTATAGAATCATATTAATAATATCATGATATTAAAAAACTATTGCTCTAAGGTATATCTTCCCTCTCTCTCTCTCTACTTTCTACTGACAGATTGTGTGAGAGGAGGGAGAAGAACCTGTTGTGTAGTTTTACCAAAAACCGTCGTAGGTAGGAAGTATTAGATGATAATTAGTAGACTTTATAAAAGTAGAGGTACAAAATATATACAAAATATTTAATTGAAATTTAAAAAAATTATTTCCTATCACGTTCGCTTTTTTGGTTACGTAACGTAATGTAGGTACCTAGGTTACTTTTAGTAGGCTGGTTTGAGCAGCATTTTGTTCATTAAAACAAGAAAAATCCTATAGACATATTTATTTTGATGGTACTTACAAGTAAAAGTACTGACGGAGTAGTAGACTATTATAAAAATCAAAAGCCTGCTATATGTGTGTGTGTACGTCTCTGGTACTGGTTGAGTGTGCGTGTGTGTGTGTGTGTACGTCTATATACATATGTATACACAAGTATTACTGTATATTGTACATATTGTAATATTTAAAATCTAATAAAATATTCCTATATTATTACAATAGACTATATATATTATGATGATTGATACTGACTCACACTATAGAATTTTAGCCTACTAATTTGAACTCTTGTAATCTTGTAGTCCTCTCTCTCTCTATAGCTACATGGTTGTTCATGGATCTGATGCTGTACTGTATGTGTCTGTATTAAAAATTTACAAAAACTTTGAAAAATATTTACATTATATTATATACATATAAATATATATTTAATTATTACAGAGATATCCTCACAACAAAAAAAAAGTAGTGTTGTAGGTAGTTTATAGGTATTCGTATATAATATTATATGGTTGCGGTATGAGTATACATTTTTAGACATTTTAGATTTTTTAGACACTAGTGAGGAGAGGGGTATAGGGGAGAAAAAAAACCTCATTTGTAAGAGGAGGGTTGATGGATATCATTATTGTAATAATAATTTTAATAATATTAAAAACTTATATAATTCATTAATAATTGTATTGATATATATTGGAATGCATATATACCTGCGTCTATAGGTATATACTTATATAGTTGTACTCGTAATAAGTAATATATCAAGTAAAGAAAAAAACTTAGTAGGTGAGAGAAATTGTCATAAAAATTGAAATACTTTGAATTGAGTACTATATACACATGATATATACATTACATAATAATTATTCTATATATCAAACTGTTTAATATTTGTAATTGTAAGTTACATATTTAAATGTGCGTATTATTACTTAATACTATAAAAAAAATATACTACTACTTACGGAAGTATATTATATAGTTAAACAAAAGTTGGATTTGGATTTGGAAAATTTGGAATTTTAAAAGTAATATTATTCTGTAATATTAATTACTGTAGGAATTATTAGTGCGTAATGTTTTTTTGACTTGTATACACAATATATTGATTATTTATTGAGTCTATCATATTTACTGTTATATACTATATATAGATATAGACATATAGCTCAGGCTATATAAACGTGCATATTACATACGATATTATGATTTATTATAGATTTTAACTATTGAGTATTGAGTAGACTCTATATATCCGTAGTAGTGTATACTAAATACATAATTAATTAATAATTACTATACTAATTGAATTACTACTCGTTCTATACTCGACTAGGATTACAATTATATAGTAATATATATATAGTATAGTAATAATAATGATGATGATATATACTATTATTATTATTGTTATTATTATATATCAACTGACTACTAAGTTGATCCAGGTTCTTCCCACACAAAAAAATAAAACAAAGTGAAAACGTTCTTGAGACGACAACGTACGTTCAGAAAAGGACGTGAATATGAAAAAAAAAAATTTAAGAGAAAAAGGATGATGACATAATAAAAATAATATTATTATGATGATGCTAATGATGATATTGCGATGCAATCTACACAAAAAAAAATTATAGAGGAAAAAAAGTTACGTACGTAAAAAAAAAGCTATAAGAAAGTTTAAAAAAGAAAATACACAAAAAAAATATTATAATAATCCCACCCACACCGTGGCTATTCAGAGTGTGATTGATGAACATTTGTAATAACGTAATAATTATAATCTAAACATACCATATACATATATATATATATATCTACCTATACCTTACATAATATATTCCAAAAAAAAATAAACTTTGTCGTTTAGAGTAACTACTACTACTACTACTACTTCCATCATACATACATACATGCATGAGAGTAATACTATTCGTAATAATAATTAAATAATTAATGTAAATTTAATTCCTTTCATACTGAAATATCTTAAATGATAAAAATCGTA
This sequence comes from Dicyrtomina saundersi, assembly GCA_034695245.1. NCBI lineage: Eukaryota > Metazoa > Arthropoda > Collembola > Symphypleona > Dicyrtomidae > Dicyrtomina > Dicyrtomina saundersi. The sequence continues at coordinate 2,514 of JAQFZE010003243.1, read as the reverse complement.
AATCAATTAAAATAGATGGTAATAAAAATTGAGCCCGTACAATACACACACTACTACTACTACTACAGATACAGATACGACAGTGGACACAGCATTAGAGTCTCAGAGCTACATTTATAAAAGTAGCTATACCTACATACCTATACTACATAGACTTGAGATTTCCAGGACGGTCACGGTAACGGTAGAAGATGTGATGCATGTGTGTATGTATGAGTGGATATAGGTATATATATATGTATATGTAATACAATGTCAAGTGTCTCAAGTGTCGCCTTACATAATCAGACGAGATGATAATGGGGGAGAAAGGATGAGGAAAGAAAGCATAGGCTGACAATAATCAATGGACAGAGGAAAAGTACAGATCACAATATCAAAAAAATAAATAAATAATAATAATACAATTACACAAATGTAGACGTTAGGGGTCCTATTAAATTTGTTATCATTTCTAATTAACTTACCTATGCAGTACATATAGATTACATCTTATGTAGTATATAGTGACGCCGACGTCAGCGTGTAAGCTGTTATGTGGTATGTAATATAAGAAAAAGTCGCCGCTATCAGTCTCCCGTCTCCATAGTTACATTATACAGTTAGCACTTTTTGATTTTTTTTTTGTTTTTTTTGTGTGGTTTTTTTCGTTACTTGGTTTTTGTTTGGTTGCGTATATTTGACATAAAGTTCTCGGTTCTACTATCGGTTCTTCTTGGAAAAGATTGATAGAAATGTAGATTGGAGTGAGAGTCTCATCTCACGACTCATTGAGATTTGGTTTCCATTTCACTCATTCAATCTTGTGTGTGTGTGTCTCCACTTAATTGTCTTTGCCTTCTCATCTTTTCCCAATCAACCCACATTTCATTGTTTGTTTGTTTGGGCGCGGGGAGAAAGGAAAGGGATTGACTGGCATTGGCACTGGCAAAAGTGATTCTGCTGAATTCCAGTTTGGCTTCCCGTACTCGGTTTCCGCATTTCTATATATGGAGCGTCTATATAATGTGGCTCGCCGGCTTTGGATTTTAGAACCAGAACCAGAAGTTGAGTAGACATAATATTGTGAGTCTGGGTCTCTGCCTGTGGGCGTCATTTCTCCTACGCGGTCGAAACAGGCTATGTAATATGTATATATCTGACTAATTTTGAAAATAATCTGGAATTTCAATTACCACAATGAAAATATGACTGTTTTTGAAAGGGTAAAGTTCATTATGTAGGCACGTACCTAGATGTATTGATTTTTTTATGGTCCAATCAAAACTTGGTATTTAGATGCATAGGTTTTAAAAGTATGAATTAAAATATTTATGGTTTTTTTGAAGGTACAAAACATGTAGGTAATAATTATTAGGATTTTTGAAGGCCTACAAAAAATGTTTTAAATTTTATTTAAATTGTCTAGAAAATGATAATTAGACTTTTCTGACACTGTGTGGTAAAACAGAAAACAATTTAATATTTAAATGAAAAAGATCAACACAAAAATCATACAATTTTATGGCTTGTTTTCCCTCTTCCACAACGATTTAAACTACACGTGGTTTATTGCTACAAAGTTTGGATTTGGAGTTGTGGAAATAGGAATGAACAGGATATAAGATGCAAAATTTGGGATGTTGTGACTATGCAGACTGCGTCTAGATTCAATACGCTACATTTTGTACAATGTTTCTATTAGACTCTTGAAACAGTCAAACAGGGTGAAAGTGGGAAAGTCAAATTGAAAGAGGGGTATATGGGATCGGTGGTGCGGTGGGGGCGTTGGGCGGAGGGAATTGCGTTGTCGAAAATAATAAAGAGAAGTTCAATTTGATTAATTAGCAAATGTGGAGTACTCCATAGGACAGACAGGGAGACCCAGTGCCCACTACTAACTACATGTATACTGATACTATGCCTCGGATCCGCGAGCAGTCTTCTGCCTGTCATTTCCCTTGTCGCTCTCCTCGTGTTGTTCTTGATTATTTGTGTCGAGTCATTGAGATTTGAGCCCTTCTCCTTTCATTATTGAAACTATTGATTTTGACTTGGATTTGACTCTCAACTCAACTCAAGAACAAGAACAACAGCTCAAGAAGATCTCTGCCCATAGATACGCGGGCGGAGAGAGGAGATGATGGGGAGGAAGTCTCCGTCTCTCTCTCGCTGTCTTTATCTCTGTCACTCTGTCATCTCGGTCTCGACTCGAGGCTTATTATTAGCATTCACATTTGAACAGTGACAGTGACAGTGTCAATGAGACCTGAATTCAAGTTCCACTTGAGACGCATGGAGCTCATCCTGATCGTGGTGCCGGTGCCGGTGCTGGTACTGGTACTGGTGCCGAACCCGGCGTCGGTGTCGGTCCTGGTCCTGGTACTGGTCCTGGCCCCGGTCGTCGGTGTACCGGATGCCGCTACCAATACAAATACCTCCCACAGAAATTCCTCCACTCTGACTGCTAGTCAAGTGAGTCTGAGTGAAAATCCAAGTTAGGAGAAAAAGAAAAGGGCGGAAGTTGCACGGCTC
>JAQFZE010003242.1:0-12921 GCA_034695245.1 Dicyrtomina saundersi | reverse complement strand
CAAAAGAGCAGCGTCAAATAAGCGAGTAAATAAACGGTGAACAATAACAACCATGTTACTATATATTATCCTCTTCAGCGTTTCCCTTCTTCGACTTCGACTCTACACAATCTACTACTACTACACGGTACAACTATATACGCACGGGAAAGAAGCCCGGGTTTTGAGATTATAGCACCACACATTCTAGCTATGCAGTTAGCACCGTATGCCGTATAGGTTATTATCGATATAACCTACACCTTTATGGAATGGGGCGATAATAAAGCTCACAGCCTAAATATAAGTGCAAGGGCATTGTGCTGAATCGAGTGAATGTCATTATTTGCATTGAATTTCGTACATCAAAGTATCAGCATCAGCATACGCTAAACCCATGTCCTGGGTAATTGGTCTGGTTGACAGCCTTGAACAAATACCCGGGTTTTTCAGACGGACTTTTTTTCTAGTACCTATAATATCATCTCGATTATAATCTAGATTATAATATATACTTGTACTTTACGTTGAATTTAGACAAGCTAGTCAAATTCAGGAGGTTATTTACAACATAACTGACAAAACGCAATAAGGTTTCCTTTAAAAATACCCGAAAAGCATAATACAACGAACTTTTATTTTTCATACAAAACTCATCACAAACTATAAGTATACAGTGAGTTGATACAGTTTGATATATAATGTTCTACGATCAAGACAAAAAAAAAAATTTTACATTTAAATATTTTATATATACTTTAAAATATTTATACTTATTTCTAGTGATATCTGTAATACTGTGACGCAAGAAACCAATATTGCTTCGTAGCCCGGACGTCATTTCAGTCAGTGGTAAAATTAAGAATACAAGGCACAAACAAGAATCCCATATTAATAATGTAATAATAATATATGTTATACTTGCGAGATTTCTGTTCCTGTGGCTCCTATTCAGTCAGTGCATTGCTACAGTCAACATTTTTATATTTCACTCCTCAGTACTTAGGTGCCTTATTACGTAGGTGAATACATTCTAAATATTTTTGGACAACAGAATAAAGAGACTGAAAATGAAAGTGTGTGTACCTATATACCCAGTTTCCACTGGTTTCATCCTATATCCTATCGACATCAATGGTTTCTTCGACTTGGACTGTACAACCAACAAAACAAGAGCAAAAAAATAATCTGTATGTATTACAAGCTGACTACTGAAATGAATAGATCTAGATAAAAGAGGAAAGCGTATCTTTAACCCAATTTCTAACTGCATATTACTGCATTTTCCACTACAAATATTATTACAGCCGTTCACTTCAACTAAAATCATCAGACTTAAATTTTTAACTCTCAAGACTGTAACGTGTATGTGTTGTGTGTGTTAAATAACTTTGTACTTATACACCTAACTGCATTTATGTACTATGATCTAAAACTACTCGCTATATATGACTTGAATGAAGGTGTACAATACATAATGTTTTAGTCATTCACAATTACACAGCCTCACAATTTACAATACAATTTTGAAAGTATACTCACCCCTCGAAAATCACAAGACCAAAATACTATACAGAACGTGATTCAAGTTTGGGGGAAATATTTTTGTTCACTCATAATCACGTAAATATATATTTTTTTGCTGTTAAAAGTTTTTCAATTGCTTTTGCCTTTTACTATATGTTACTATATCCTATTCATTATTCATGTTACATATATACGAATAATACCGATACTAACATACAACCTGAAAGTTGTCTTAACTATAATTTAACTTCTGCTGGTCATGTTGTGGTCTTGTGGTAAAAAAACATGCCTGTTTCCACTACATTAATGACCAGAACGGATTAACTGCAACTATAACTATCTGCAATGCAAACTAGCCGCTAACTCAGTGTGGTGGAGAACAGACCGACGACCGACTGGTGAGCTATACTTAGGCTGAGGTCTGTAAACAGTTGTAATACAGTTTATTATTATTGTCTTATTGTAGTCGAAAAAGTATAGAATATGTAAATTTTGAAAATTTGAAGGTTTCTCTATATTATTATAGGGATTAAAATTAATTAATTAGCGTTCCCTTCATATATATACTTGTCCTATGCTAGTCCTGACCTCCTAATCTGACATTTTGAAACTATGGAAATTAATTTTTGTTTATACTTTCATATATAATAAATTACCCTAGCAGTGAGAACCATGGAGACAGATCCTAAGTATGTTTAAATATTCTATTAAGTATTTTTTTTGTCGATCACCCCTGTTTCAAACCTTCTTGATATCACAAAATATCACGTGCTATAATATTAGAGAGTCAGAAGTCAGAGTAACTTCATTTTCGTAATTTCTTTGTACTAATTTTCCATTGTACTGTGCGCATATTTTAATTCATAGTAAATCGTTCCTACTTTTGTATTATTTGTTTTTTAAATTTCCAAGTGGAATTAATGCAAAATACCAATAATATACCACCAACCACCACCACAATATTATTGAGCTATATTTAAATTTACATTTGAGTCACAGAGTGAGACGTCTTTTGAGGACATAAACAAATTACTATTCCAATAAATTCTTAATCATGACTATTTTTGCCATTTATTGAAATCAGGAAGGAACAAAAGGCCATGTAAAAATCCTAGTCGGTCGTGTTCCCCTTTATATTGAATTTCCTCTGACTCAAAAATTATTACTATGCTATTATAATTTATCAAAATAGCGTGATGGCTCCGTCTTACATAATTATACAGAGTGTTACAGTTTATACTTGTATATACAGTGGTATCCTCGAGATAAATAAGCCTTATTCCTTTGGCCTCATAAAGTGTGTAGTGACGTAATTAATTATTTCTTGTGACTCCAGTGCTATACATACTCAAGTTAAAAGGTCATCATTAGATTAATTACAGAGACGTCAAGACTAGGAAGAAGGACTGTGAAATTAGTGTGTGTCTTTGCCAGATCAGATCAAATCACAGATCATACTACTATGAGAAGGCAATCAGTTGTCAATATTTTGACTTTGTTATTATTCCTTCCCCTACTACTACTACTACGCCAAGAATTTTCCAAGGCTACTCATACAGCCGATATATCATAGCCACATCCGTCTTCATCACAACGAATTGGACTTTAATTTGAATGAAAAATTCGAATAATAATTTTATATCTTGGTTATTTCTTGAGAAAATCTGTGTGAGTGGACTTGTTGTTGAAATCAACGTTTCACGAAGTTACCTTTGTCGTTGTTGGATGAAAATAATCGGAGAAAATGAATCGTGGAAGAGGGAATTTTCTAAGGGACAGGTTTGTAACTATCATTTTCTACACTCATCTTATCATCAGCTGTAGTTTATACATTTTATTGTAATTTTTCTGTAGTTTAGAACAGTCTCTGCACATTACCTTAATTCCCCAAAATGTAATCACTATGAGCTTAGCTACACATGTAGGATTAAAAGCTAATTCCATCACTGCTTGTAAGCTAACATGAAGTATCAGTATCCCAATGCCCAGTAGTATCACTAGTATCTCTGGCTATGCGTTATCTAGATACATATAGAGCGACACAAAACACAAATTCGACCTCTATTTCATTTAGTGTTTCCCCTATTGTATTTGCTTTTTGATTTCAATCTAGTTTTGCCTTACGAATAAATATCCCCAAATTTTTTTTCAACTTAAAACTGATTAACTTAGGACGGCTATATATTCCCTATGTATAGTATTTCATTAAATAATAACATTTTACCTCGTAGCCTAAGTAGTATTAATTTGAAGTATAATACGCTGTACTTATGTAAATACTAAGCACTGCATTTGCCCTGTGTATCAAACATCATTCTTACGATGCAGCCTACAGTGTGTCGGTTCAGTCAAAATGCAAACTCTCTTTTAGTCTCTAGCATAGGGCAATACTATTCTTATGTAGATTAAGATTAAACTCAAATTGCTTGTATATATTTTATTTATTGAATGTATGTTTTTAATAGCCTGCATTTTTAATGACCATATAAACGTAATTACTTTACATGTTGGACGACTCCGTAAGAACAGGCTATAATGTGTGAAGAATTAGTTTGAATTTGTTTCTTGTTTGATATTTTTATAATTGTTGCTTCAAAACTTTGCTACGTAGTAAAAGCATTTTGAAAGATAAACATAGCCTAATAATGTAACCACCACCGCACCGGCACCAACGTATATAGTCAGTATATGTACATATACAGTATAATCGCCGACGTCAATTTAGTGGCGAGACCGTCATGCTTCAAATTAACTGGTAATTTTTTTCGTACTAATCATATAAGTACTTAATTCGATGGTAAAGTGAATTTGCCTCCATAATCAGATGGAAACGTACATAATAAATAATTACATTCATATCTATATTACCTATTCGGCCCAACATATAATTTATTATTAAAACCCCATTTTTTTAATAGTACTACGTTATGTTACTGTTGGCTGTGCACCATATTATCGCGTCGGCATCGCGGTAGAAAATTTTCAAATGATACTGTAATAAACTTGGGAATTATTAACCGTATAGCTCCAGGGGCAAAGCGTGCTATCTCGTTTCTCTATAAATGCAAAAGGAAACATCAGTTCTTGTTCTTTCCAATCTCTGCGTATAAGTACATGAGTACGTATAATGTCTTTATAGAGATAATAATTGCACCCACTTAGTCAGAATTCAGAGGCACTGTTTGTGTGTGTATATATATATGCATTTAAGTATCTATCCCTACCAGAAAGCGTTAGTAACTGGTACTTCTCTATATTTTTTTTTAGTGTCACTGTAATTACTCTTTTACTCAACGATTAAAGTTGTTAACCTATTGAGTGTATCACTCACTCAATACGTTTCGCTCACTTTTTGTTTTTTTCTCCTCTCTGCATTATTTCCAAGATAACTTTACAAAAATTTAACTTTGATCTTACTTTTAGTGAACCAAGTGTAATTGTTGTGCGCTGAGATGAAATATCTTTTTTTTATTAGTACAGCGATTATATAGGGATTAATAAACTTTTTGAATAAAATTTGGCAGGACCGTTGTGAACCATGTCAGTACACACCATATGTATATGGTATACCATTACCATCTGTGTCAGAGATTATTATTTTGGAATTATTTTGAATTTTTGATGAGCTCTAATTATTACACATACTTTTAATTAAATGCTCTTTGCAACTACAAATTTTAAATTAAGGTAAAAATTGTATTTTCTTGATCAAGTTAAAGGATAGGCCAAAGCCACAGAGTTGTAGTCAATTATATACTGGTTGCTGAATGTATATCAATTAGGAGTTTTCGTATTTATACTTACAAATATTTAGGTCATTTGAAGTAACTGCCAAAGCATCCATGGCATCATTAGTAGGGTGTGTTTTGGGTTCTAAAAGTACAAGAATTTTTGGAATTTGCGTAAATAATATGGTGAATGCTCGCTTTATTCGCTCTGTACTTTGATGACATTTTTTTTTGCGTCTGAGTTGATGCTTTGCTGAAGTGGAATCATTCCGAATGAATGTATACATATGTATAGCGTAATATTTGCTAGATGCTTGATTTTAGCTACTGTATAATTTGCGTCCAAATGATGGTGATGACAGCTATATAGTTCTTCCGCACAATTAAAATTAAGCTTTACTTGAAATCATGCAATGGACCAAATTACGCTGAATGAACCAAAAAACCAACAAGCCACATGTGCCTAATGTGTTTCTTCATACATGACTTACACTTAATGTGTGTATTTGTGTATACGCTGATGCCGATTACATTACGTGGATGGATATACTAATGGATATAGGGGCCGATATACCTATACTTTATGCGGCGTTTTTATAGTGATCTATTTTCTTCCAATGAAACTTTCCACAGCCATTTATGCTGTTAGGGACAAAGAAAAAATCAATTTAAATAAAATTATAAATTTTATTTTACCAGCTAAGCAGTCACCTTGTTTTTTCCAGCTTAACAATAAGAGCACCTGCGCATACAAATCACATACAAATTTACAAACATGTTATAATCAGCTAAATCACTTTTAAAATGTAACTAAACAGAATGATTTGTGATTGGAGCACCTGAGAGGTTGGGTGACTACGTCGCAAAATCATTCGTCAAAATTATTTCCCTGCCTGGTATATAGCTATTTAATTCCTACGTATAGATTGTGTATGTTTTCCCTTTCAAACCACGCATCCTGCGTTCAATTAGTAGATTATATCATTTAGGGATCAAGGTAATGTGAATTGGTGTAACTCTTTTGGAATGTTTTATAATTAAAAACAAACTTGAGATGAGCTGAATAACACGTTTATTTTTGTGAAGTGGAGAGGTAGAATAATAGTTTTATTTGCATGCATTCACCCTTGCTTTGTTGACGAGAAGTGAGGCATTTTATATGCAGTCAACGGGGCGACGGTGCGGTGTGCCCTTTAACCGATACGAATGATTTCCTGACGCACAATATTTTGTGTGTAGTAATCCCTTTAGAGAATATATCCCACTCGTCGTCGTCGTCGTCTGTCATTCAACCACTTCACTACTGTTGCCAATTCCTATTTGAATGAACTCAAATAGAGTCAAGTTTGACACCGTATCATCTAATCTGTTCGATTTTCAGTTTGATGCTGGGTCTCAATTTGTCGATTTAATGCCTATCTATAGAGATGAGTGACTTTGTTATAAGCGTCGGGTAACGGAATTTTTCCAATCTAATATATGATTTTGCTATAATAATATTATGTCCTATACCTAAAAATAACATGGCAGACTTGTAGAAGCTCGGCCAGGACAAAAAGTTTCCAAGCCTTCAAGTCTCCAGCTCCCAGTTTCCACTTGTATTTTGTTTTTCAAATTACAATTTTAAATTGTATTTTCGACAATGTTAACTCCTAGTTGAGTGAAAAATGTTTTTAGATTTACTTTTAATTATTTTATAAAGTGGAAACTGGGAACTGAAGAATTGGAGGCTTGGAAGCTTGTTGTCCTGGCCGACCTTCTACAAGGGCATAAAGCCAATAATTATTAGCGGTCTCATAAATCAAATTGTCGGTACCGGATCAACAATAGGCGGTTAATTAGTTATAAATTAATTGGCGGTCAGGGAAAATATATTAATTTTGAACGGAATTAAATTAATTCTGCCAAATAACATACTGTATAGGCATAGCATCTAGTTCGTAGTAAAGCCAATCAAATGTCTCAAATATCCTTTACAAAAATCTAGAATATTTAAAGATACCCTTAAACTCATAGTTGATAGTGTTACTTATCGTAAGTTGATCCTATAGTTTAGTCGATTAAATCTTCTGAGTCTTTTAAATGAAAAGCATGAAAGAAGCTTGATTTGTAAAGTAATTTTGACTGGTGCAAAATAAAGTTTGATGATTTAATAACCTAATTTGATTAATTTTATACTCCTAATTAATTGCTTTAATTCAATTCGGAGCTGAAATGTGCGGTGATTTGGCCATATGATTATTACATAATTGCATATCCGATTAACTGCTGCAGTGACATGAGTTTGATTGACGGAACTGATGTCATTTCGCCATGAATGCTATTTCAAAATTGTCATTAATGAAATGAGCAGATTTCCTAATACAAAACATTAGAAAAATATCAATAAGTTTATATTAGATATTTCGTAATAGATAGAAAATGAATGACGACTAAGTATATAATGAGAATGTAGAAATGAATGAGTTGAGTGGATGAAGATGACAAAGGAGCATGAGTAATCCTTACAGTTAAACATTCAGTTCATGTATATAGATAAGTAAATTTGAAGTGGAAATTCAATAAATAAACAAAGCATATTATCATGGCATAGCTAAGCTGGAATATGATTATTATGTATTTAGGAGACACACAAAAAAATACTGAGTTCGTATTACTATTACTGCTATTGCTACTTGCACATACACCACCAATACCTATAATGAGCTTATACCTATATACTTTTTGTGAGGTGAACAGTGAACATGTGAACCCACTTGTATAGTTTATTGTGGTTAGGGCTTTAACAGCTTTACTAAACTCACTTAATAATGCATATTGTAATGTTACCCGTGGCATGGCAGTGGCGCAATTGCACTTAATACTTGGGCAGATATTTTTTATCTCTTTTGTTATTCCAGCTGAACTTGACAAGAAAAACATGGATTGTAAAAATACCAAATAATATATGAAGTAATAACCTTCGACAGTTGCACTCCTCTGGGGTCCCATTTTTTAGTATATGTAAGATAGACACAACTTATTAAATTATTTTTGCAGTAAATTTTAATTTTTGTATGAATTTTTGTCCGTCTTTATAATAAACTTACGTGAATCTGTGCACAGCACATTAAAGTCTATAAAGTACGCTATTAAATTATTTTTATTTTTTAGGAGCTATGTACATACTTACGCATAGGTATGCCGCGTAAATTATATTTCCACAATTAAACGTGTATAGTGAATCGGAGTAAAAAGTGCAGCTGAGTTTTCAGCTCAGGATATAATCTCGTGCCTGGTCCTGGTGTACTCTATACCCTGTATGGAGCACGTGTGATTTTATTGTAATTGTATAAAATTGTATAATATTTAATGCCTGTCTGAATCTGTTATTTGTCTGCATGTGTATTGATTTTAGATAATAATCTTTTCAGCACTCATGCCTACAATAATTAATTATTATACTACTTACCCACAGAGATTTTTATTGATCTTGTACCTTGTATGGGCAGAGATAGAATACAGGCGTCATATGGTGCATTTAAAAAAACAGATTTTTCCATTAATTATATTATGTGCTCAAAGGATTTACGTTTTGTGATTAAAGTGATTAAACGTTTGAAGCTGTATTCTTGAATAGAATAAAATTCTCTGTGATTTTACAGCTTCAGATTTTTCTTGTTAGAATCCTGATTTTGACGCAGTCAAAGTCATACATAGAATCAGGGTAGACACACGAGTTCCTTCGTCATGGCTCTACACACTTGTATGTACTTTCCTATTGTGAAAGATATATAACATGGGACTTTGTAAAAAAAAAAGCAAATTATAAAAATCAATGATCTAAACTGATCTTATCTCCCACTTGATGAGTCAGAAAATGATGAGTTGATTTGACTGCGTTTGAAGGGATGAGGAGCAACAATAATAATGGTGTCGTTAATTATCTTGGACAGTATTTAATATGTACGCATCGTTATTCGTTCGAATTACAATTTAAAATTCTCAATTTATTGAATCTACGATTTAGACTCGATGGATGTGCATCCCTCTTCTCCCCCACAATTAACAATGAATTGTGTTGTAGTATTGAGTATAAAATAAAAGTAGTTTTCCAATTCTTGGAATAGATGCGGCGTCGTAGAGTGCAGTGTAGGATTAGACATTAGACAAGGCGGGGCAAAAAAACAAGAAAACAAAACAAGTATCATTTTTATGATTTTTTTTTGGTGTCTTCTGATTCCATTTAATTTCCTCCTTATTCACTCATCAAATGTCACACAGCTCCATTTGATCTTGGGAAGAAGTCCTGATGATGCACCTCCCAATATAATAAGAAAAGTATATACTGATTGGAAAGGAGAAATAAAACGACTTGTGTTTTTGTGTGTTTACTCGTGCTAAGTATCAATTATTATTTTGAATCAGACACTCAGTCATTATTTCTACCATAATTGTGAGTTGTGCGGACCTTATCAAAAATATTAAGTGTATACTTTATAAAATATGTAGAGCACCACCACCACCACCACCACCACTACATTTCAACATTCATTTTATTTAACTCCTGGGGAATTTTTTAAACATTTTGTAATTTCTCCCTCTTCTCAAAAATAATTTCCAGTCTTGTACTCTATGTGATTATCAGTAGTAGTAGTAGCATAATAAAATATATAAAATCCTCACGTCATCCCAACGTTTTCCCTCCAAATAATCTAAATCTAAATCGACTAGATTTATTGCAGGCACACTTAGGACTTGTGTACAGGGGAGTGACAAATAGAATAATAAATAAAACATTAACAATAGAACAATACCCTACAAGGCTTGTCACTTGACATACAAATACATTAACAAATACCTGTGAAATTGTTGTATTTTTAGTCGTAGTAATAAACTTTAAGGAGGAAAAGGACTGCATGGTTAAGTAGGATTAGGCAACTGGGAATAAAAATAAAAGTTTTTCCGGACGTGTCTCCCTTACAAAAAAGATATTTTTTGAGGAGGCTCTCCATATAGACAGTAACTTCGCCTCTAAGTATGCATCCCTCTACCTCTTCTTCTTCCATATCCTATTTTCTCACAAAAAAGATAGCAGTTTGGACTTGGACTTGGATTTTATTTAAAGTTCAGTTCATTCCCATTTCGGTCCAGCATTATACATAGTGTCCGGCATAATAATTGGCTCGAGTGTCTTTAAAAGAAGCCGAGATTTGAGTCAGAGTAGCCCATATAAGACCCAAACTCCTTCCGTGTTACCTTGGACTGAGTCTTGACTCTATATACTACATATATATACACGTATACCAATTTTGCTTCAATTTTATTATTGTATATTAGAAAATAATAGAGTGCACTCAATTGACAATTGACAATTGACATACTGACATTGAAGTTTGGAAGCATATCTCTATGCACAGGGCCTCAGACAAAAACAAACTTTCCCTTCTCCTTCTCCGTGTGCACTGTGTGACTGTAAACTGTAAATGCTTGTCATTTATATTACTACAGTGTAGTAAATCAGTAGGAATGTACGGAACTAACCTTCTCTTCATTCCTTCTTGTATAGCTAGTACCTATAAATATGTACGAAGTTGATGCTATAGTCAGCGTGACTCAAAACAGTTGTAAATAGAATTTAATTGTAGTGACAATAATTATTACTACACTATGGGAAGCTGAGTAATTAAAAAGTTAACGATGCATATTTTATAGGGAATATTACAATTACCGAATACTCCAATGATTACATTGTGGCATACTTACAAGTTACATATAGGACAGACGGTGCAGAGTCAGTACAAAAATCGATCTTGTTCTGACTAGTGTGAGGTTCACAAGACCAATGAGACAACAATGGGACGCTATGAAAGGAGTAAAGGAGGGCCATATTTAAGAAGAAGTTTTAGGATCTTATAGGAATTTTTGCAGTGTCTATACTTATGTGGCCGCATTGAGTAATTGTCTGAGCGCTCTAATCGTAAGTATGTCTTTCCACGTTCTACATTATTGTGCAAGTATCTCCAGAAATAGATTCTGCACAGATATAGAGAAGTTATTTCTGGTTACGATTAATAAAGGTAAAAACTAATGTTCATGGCGACACGGACATGGAAATTACCTCACTTGATGGCTCGCATTGCGACAAAGTGTTGAAAATTATATGTTATGTATACAAGCTGAAGCCAATGTCAGAATAACCAATACAGAAGAGATGAGACAATACACTTGAAAAGTCACATATTGGAGTTAAATGGTAATAGGACGGTTACAGGTAATGGGGATATGCTCACGGCTCACAAACTTGAGTAAATGTTCACGCTGGGATTATAAGGACTGAGATTGTTTCTCTCTCAAATAATTATTACGGTGTTCGCACTCTTCTGTATACTCTGCGTTGTTTTGAATAAAGTGAGTCCACTGTGGAAATGAGTGCAGTGAAGTGACAAAAGTTATTAATTATACGGTCTTCATTTGTGACTTGCTGCTCTCCCTTGGATTTATTATACAGTATTTAGAGAAGGATCATAATCATCATTGCAGAGGAGATCGAGTCAGAGTTAAAACTACAAGTGGATTGTTTACCAGTGTGCGGGCGGATTTATTATTATTAGGAGTGGATTTCTGCCTGCCTCAGCGAGGTGGTTTTGTTTGTTAGCAAAAACATGTTTTTGAGACTCATAGCTGAATTTTTCCATTTCCCATTTATAATCCATATTATTACCTACCAATAAATTTGATTGTAAAGGCGTTGTTATCATTATCATTTACGCAGTCCACACAGTCCCGCACACAGTACAATTCTAAAATAAATTACGTAAATCACTAATTTTTATTCCTTGTGAGGCAATATTGTATTACATGAGTTGGTAATAATTTAAAAATATTGAATCCAGAAAATAAGAAGCTATAGTCACAGTTTCGAATTTGTGAATATCAATTTGTGCGTGTGGTGTGGTGTGGAGTGGGGGTAGTGTATAGTGTAGTGTTCTTTTAACAGGCGGGGGGATTATATATTATATAAGGCTGCGTAATAGAGCCAATAATTCGATTCACGTGCCGGTCGTTGATTCACGGTTGTATCTTCAATCTTGACGCTCGAGCGGTTCCATACTGCCTCACAATAGTTGACATTGAATTCGAATTTTACTTAAATGATTCTTCCAGAGGACTGTCAGTTCCCAAGAGCGAGTCGGAGGAGCAAGAGCAAATAAGACTGGTAGAGAGCCCTGAGCCTGAGCTTGAATTTGATCAACCGGAAATGAAGTACTTAGATGACGACTCCGGTCGTTACTACGAGACGAACGAGAAAGAGAAAGAGCGTGTGATTGATATTCACCGTCCTGTCCTAAATCAAGCCACTGTGTCTCCCAAATTTACGAGCAACAATGGTATGATTTCGGACGAGCAGGGTGGGTCAAAATTGTTTGCCAACGATTCTTAAATGGTTACAACAACACTACAGGTTCCAAAGTTAGTCTCACTGCAGTAGAGAGGATTCCTGGAAATTTGATTAGTACTCTGGCTACTAAAATTAACTAGGAATTAGAGTAAAAAAGGTACAACTGAAAATAAACCAAATTTTGGGTAATTTTTGTGCTGAGAGGAGTTAAATTGGGCTGGGATATTGTTAGCTCTTTTCTTATATTTAACTTTTCTTGAGACGCTGTGCCATCCCAGCCCTACCAGTGCCCCTTGTAGCAGCCTG
>JAQFZE010003241.1:0-12922 GCA_034695245.1 Dicyrtomina saundersi | reverse complement strand
TGACAAATACTGGACATATAGAGTCTCATGAGAGCTTTATTATTATTATTATTCAAAAGACTCACTTCCAGTGTCATTGCAAAATATGAGGACTGAACAAAGAAAAAGGGTTAAAGAAAGGAAAAAAGGAACTTTTCCTCTGTCTTCCCTTTCCTTCCTTCCCCGGCCCGCATAAAGATCCTCGTCTATTCAGTATGCTAAAGTTACAGGCTACACACACATATCGTCTGTGAAGAACCAAAACGACCCATTTCCATTTTTAGCTAAAATCAATATTAACTATCTTTAAAAATATTGAAATATGTCTTGGAAGAATTTAAATATACCATTTTGCACTTTTCAAAAATATGTAAATAGAACATTCTGGAATTTTCAAAACCATGTAAATACAAACTTTAACACATTTAAAAATCATTTAAATAGAACAATTTGCACTTTTCGAAAAAAAAGTAAATAGAACATTTTGCACTTTTCAAAAACTCCTAAATTAACATTTTACGCATGTTTCTCATTTTCTTTTTATGACATAGCTCATTTTGATTCGAGCTTAAATTGGAAATGGGTCATTTTGGTTCTTCACGCCCACGGACGATATATGTTGCTTTAGGCAGGAGGTACTTAGGTACATATTATTATGGATGTGGTATGATGGTAATGGTAATGGCAAAAGTACTCGCATCCTAATTGTACGTCCTGCTTTGAGCTTTGGGAGGAACCTACCTACCTACTACTGACCATACTGACTACTGCCTACGCATCTAAAACGATAACTAAAACTCATGTTAGATTGTCTGGCTATACTGTCTGCGGTACTTGAATGATTCTGGATCTATGGTTGTGTGTAAAACTAGAGTCGATGTCGATATCTCATATACATCTACAATTATACCTATCCACAGAGTAAAATATACAATCAAACTCAGAGGCTTGTTCTCATGAGATAGGGACACTCCCAATGCCACACAACAAACAAAATAACAATGCTTTTGATTCTCCAATACTAATAATTACATTTGTGCTCGGTTTCTTTGTCTGATCCATACATGCATGCGTGAGATCTCCATCTTAACTAGTACAACTCTACAGCTCTACAATTCCACATCATCTTTACCTCTACTATCCCAATGTGTGCTGTATGCACATCATTTACAATGTACTATCTTACAAAGTCTCCGTAGAGGCTCCTCAGGTAGAATCCTAGATCCGACGCTCTGGATAGATAAACATGTTTGTCTCAAAACTCTCCTCTCAAAAGTGTTCGTATGTGAAACATTATTTGAAAAATAAGTTTTTACTTTTAAGAATGAAATTAAGCTTGATACTCTGTATCCTTTGTAAACTGTTTCGCAGAACGGTCAACCCTTTTTTTTTTGTCCATTCTTTCTTCTTCTTTTACCTTATACTCATTGGAAATTATGCATAATAGATTACGGCTAACTACGAGACCACGGGACGATGGTGAACTGTGAAACTTTTGCTTTTTAAATTCAAATTTTTCATGTACGGGAAACGGGATGCAGTCACAGATAATCGTCTCGTTCACCCACAATCCGAGTCGGACCCGGGCTCTCCTCATCGCATCGGCGTGAAAAATCTTTGGACTATCCGCATATCACTATTGAAACGATTTTTTTGTTGTGTGTGTGTGTTCAATAATCTCGTCATATCTATACTACAGTTGCATATCTCTGGGCTTTGCTTTACCTTTGCAAGCTGTGCTCCGGAGATGTTTTAGTTCAAGTGTGTTCTGAGTAGTTGTTACCTACCTACCTCTTAAATTCTACGTCCATCCATAATATACGACATGTGGTTTGCAAGAAAAGATGTATGCGTAATGTATATAAGTATATACTGTGGAGAGAATGCCCAAGTATGTAGATGAGCTAGTTTTTAAAAGTTTCCCCTTTTCTTCCCGAAAATCATCTGCCAATCTTACAAACTTTGGTTTGGAAGGATTGGAGATGAAAGAGATATATGCATGAATATTCGTAGTAGTTTTCGTTATATGCACTAATATTTAATTCACGTTTACTCACACTCCCCTATACTGATATAATATACACATTGTCATCCTGTGTGTATATTTTCCTACTGTTCTTCCCATATAATAGTATCTTGAGTAACCCAGGTCTTTATTTTATATTCTTAAGACACCTTTCGTATTTAGTATTTTTTTTTCATTCTGGATCCTGGATGGATACACTAGTTTTAAGTTGGATTGTGGATTGAAAGTTAAGCATGACTTACTTACTTATAGAAAACCCTTTTTTTTCTATTGTCATTCCTTATCTTCTGTTGTTACGTTCATTGTGGCCTGTGATTGTGATTTCAAATCACATAGTAGCATTGTGGAGACATTGTCAGTCTGTCAGGCCTGCTCCCACGAGTACGAGGCGTACGAGTAAAAGCAAGTCTGAAGTGAGTTTGAATTTGAATCTTTATAGCGATACTTCTATTGTTATTGACACGGTAATTTTTGACAGACATATCTATTACGTTTCGATTTTCAGGATAGAAATTGAGAAAGCAAGTGCAGTAAAAAGTATGTACAAGTAAATCCCACATATTATGCCCTTATTATTATGTCCTATATTCTATTGCTATTGAATCTGTACGTTTGCTATCGTATAAAGCAACTATGTAATATTACACAGCTATTTGAATACAACTCACACTTTTCAACCTTTATTTCCAGTCAAAATGTTTCAAATTTTAGTCTTAAAATTTTTAGTGGGTGTACTGGTGTACATATTATTCCAAAGGATCCAGGTCATCTCGGCCCAGAACCCGTCACACACAATTTTCAAAAACTACAAGATATATATATTATTTGGTGTATTTAAAATTGAAAAATTTCATAAAGAAACTTACATCTACTAAAAAAATATAACACTTTGCATTAATAAAAAAACAGAAAAGTAAGAAACTTAAACTTTAATGATTTTAGAGAGCAAATTAAATCGGAAGCGACTAAATCAAAAGTGTAATACATGTTTTTCAAAATTGCTGAATTTACATAATATTTTTCGCATTTTTAATCAGCAAATAAATAAATCTCAAATCGATTCTTTTTCGTAATTCATTTAATGCAAAATAAGGTGATGATGGAAATGATGTAAAATCCTCAAAAATTATGGAAGCGCAGGGAAAAACTCATTTTTGAAAAAGATGCATCCAGATTTTTTTTCTTCTATAGAAGCGGCAAAGGCAAAGGTTTGAGCTTAAATCACAGCACTGACTGCCCATACAAATGTATAATTATAACCACGAATTGTATATATGCATGAAAATTCCTGATTAAACGAATGAAAAATAACTATTGCTATCTCAATGCCGAATGCATGCATGGTAATAGTCTATATATCAGCACATATTAATACGTCGGTCTCTGTGTCTGCATCTGTATGACTGTATACTGTGTATATCATTACGTTGGTGGATAAGTAGGTAGGTAGGTAGGTAGATACGCACATACTTAGTAGGTATAGTTTAGTGTACACAGGGAAAATGTGAAAAATTCTTTGTCAAAAGTTTTTTGAGGGCCGATGAAAGGAAAAATGGAAACTCTTTACCTGATTGTGTATGCGGAATATGAAATGTAATGTAATGTTATATATGTTGGGTGGTTAGGTCAAAGTACATATGAATAAATAAGTGTGGTGGTGTCAAGATTACAGCCCATTCCATTACTACATTACTTTTGAAGGGCCAGGGTCACTCTCTCTCTCACTCTCTCTCTCTTCTTTTTTTTCCAGTTAAAAAGGGAATTTAATAGGAACTTGAGACACGGGCTGATTGTGAGAAGCGTATAGACTTAAAGGCTTGTCTTGAGTTTCAAATAATCACAGAGTGAGGATTCTAAAGAGATATCCATCATTTTCGTGCTGAAGTGAGCCAGAGCACGCGACACCGTCTATACAGTCTACATAATTCTCAAGGTTCTTTCCCCGCAGAGTTCAAAGCTTTCAATACATAGATGATTCATGAAAAAAAAACGTATACACAATTTTTCTTTTAGATAGATTTCAATTTTATAATAATGTAAGACAGAATACGTAAGTACCTACCTATATCTATCTATGTATTAACGATAAGCAAAAGCATCTGCTCAGTTACAACATGTTTCATAGGGTATACTCTGTCATTTTCCAAATTTTGTATACGTCAAAGGGGTAAAATCCAAAATTTTAGCTACTAGTTTTTTTCTTCTTCTTTTTACAAATTGAGATTGTAGTAAGTACGTACTAAAGTGTGCCTTCCAACCTGCATGTTTTTACACTGAGCTACATATCCCCTGGCACGGCGAACAAACGACTAACTTAATTGTAAAATCGTAGGAAACGACAGGTAGACACACACACAAAAAAAGGCTCAAGATTATTCACTTCCTGTGTGAAGTTTAGTGTTTGAAATGATCTACGATTAAATTGTTTTCCAGATTCCCTATCTACTCCCTACATTATTTCAAACTTCAAACAAGCCAGTGCAGTGGTAGTGGTGAGACTTGTGCTTGCACAGAAACGTGAACTATCAGTATATATGTATGTAAGTACATGAGGAGATTAGACAGAGAACTTGTAGAATTTTGAGAATTGACAATATATATTATGCAGGTAATTGGCAACCTCACTCCCTATCCTATCACCACTCCAAGGAAATCGCATAGTAAAGCATGCTAACGAATAAAAACTGTATCCTACTAATAGTAAGAAAATACGTTGAACGCATCTCGGCGTTTTTTAAAATCCGAATTTATTTTATCTATTTTATTTTAGCATTAATTTTCTAAACGCGTGCTTGATGACATATTCACGTAGGTACACAGTATTCATTAATATAGAAATAGAAAGTAAGCAATCCGTCGGTCGGTCGGTCAAGTTCGAATAAGTCACGAGACAGTTGAAATAAAGGAATAAGAAATTAATACTATTTTAATATAGACTTGATATCTTTTTTAACCTTGGGTTATGGAGGCTACAAATGTTATCTGTAATATTATGCATACGTATATAAATGCCTAGTAAGTGCAAGTGTTTAATGACTCAGAGTATTATGAGGAGATGATCCAGCTCGTGCACCTACCTGCATTTACTTGCAAGATTGATCATAAAATATAAGAATATAAAAAGTATCAAAATGTATTTTGACTGGGCATAAAGTACATCATCGAATTATTTTGTTGCTGCGCTGGTGTAAATGACTTTTACACCAGGAGAAATATCAGTAGGATAATAATATAAGAAAGAAGGAATCAGAAAATAAGTCAGAAGAAGTGGTCGTGAACTTGAATTATCTATGCGAAGCAGTCTGACTTAAGCTAAGTATAGCCATGGAGCACAATTGTTGAGGATGATGATAATATTACAAATAAGAATTGAAATACAACGAAAAGGAATAGGAACTCTTTGAACGCGAGTCTCTGTCGAGTCTCAAGACGAAGACGACTCTGCTATATACATGTAGGTAATAATATATAATATATGAACAGGTAGTCGTCTCGTCCTCGTCTCGTCTTATGTCTTGTGTCTTGGGCCTAAAACCGGCACCGGCACCGACACCGACACCGGCAACCAGTTAGTTAGCTCCTGTCCAATCTGTATACCTTTTCACTAGCTCCCTTCTTACGTTTTCCTTGTCGGTTGACTGACTCCACGCTCATAGCTCAGCTCGCATCCCAAATGCTGAACTAGCTGAAAGTATATAAGATTGTAACCACGATTTTTACCTGTCTAAAAGTCGACGGTACCCCGCACAACGAGAGTCACAGTCCAGTACCCAAAAGTCCATGAATTTTTCCCACGCATACTCTCCCCCTTGTGTACGTAATAAATAAATCTACTTTTTCTACATGTTTAGTCAGTAATATGTCATGGACTTTAGCTGCAAAAATTACTTGAGTCTCTCTCTCTCCGCTCTCGCCTCTCGCACTCGCTCATCGCTTTATATCTCAACAACTTAAGAAAATAACAGGGACAAGACAACGAAGAGGAGAACAGAACAGCCTCCTTAGCCAGCGTCTTAATGGTAATCGTCATCGTAAAAACAACCAAGCAGGCTCGTTGCAATCCAGGACTTTAAAAAGATTCAGAGCAGTAAACTAAAAGGGAAGCATAGGTTATACTTGGTATGTATAAAAAAAACTATTGTAAAAGATGCACTCGAACACATATATATAATTACATAGGAAACTACATATTATACTGCGTGAAGTTAAAATCTTGACTCTTTCGAATTTTGATCGGCCAGGTTTACTTTTGCTTTTTTTTCTACACAGTCCTATATACACACTTGCAGTTGAGTTGTCTCCAAATGATTACCACCACAATATAGGGTGGTACAATGCTACATGCTGTACAAATAGGTATATTGCTCGAATACAAATTAACCACTCTCATATAGCCTATCATATATGGACTGAATTTTGATTGTGTTTATAGCACATTATATCAACTTCCGACGAACGAGGGCGTAAAGTGAAGTAGGCACTGGTACTGATAATCTTCAATTTTTAAGTAGTGATATTTTCTGATGTATGTAAATGTGTTAGCATAATTCAAATCTGGCGTCTTCTGACCGTAGATGTACATATTACGTGGCAATATATGTATAGATAGAGATCTAGATAGGTATGTATACCTATACTTATTACAATATCTTACTCTCGGTTTCGGTCCCTGCCTCATTCTACTCGGATTATTTCATTTAATATACCCTTGCAAAGTGCATAACTCTGTCGTCGTCGTTGAATTTTTTAAATGAAAGCGTGCAACAACTTTGAATCTGCTGAGTCGCCTGATGTGAGTACTTGAGAGTCTCTTATATTTTATTGGATCTCTTTAAATACACGTGAATATCAAATGGATACTGTAGCACATTCAACAGGCTCTCTGTAAGTAGGTACATACAAAACAGGAGATGCAGTGTAATCGTAGTTGTAAAATCTAACTGCTTGAATAGTAGTGCATAATGTATTACATAAATTATCTGTATTATTTTCCTTTCTTCTATAGTATGCTGAGCAATGTACATACAAGGTTTATAAAAATAAATCGTTTGGTTATCAGTGCCACTACAACTGCGCGCGGGTTCAATATTTTATGCTCGCACTCAGAGTCAGCGATACTTTTGTCTCGTTTAAAAAAAATAACACCTAACGATAGAACGAGTTTTAAATGAGAAATCAATCAGAAATGCAAAATACTGAATAGAAGGTAGATTAATTTCTCAGCGTGACCAGGGCTTGTTTGTTTCTGATTTATCAAAGAAGATGTCTTACATTCAGACAGTGTAAAATTGTGGAGCGTTTTTGCACAGATTTATGTGTATGAATTCAGCACCCAGCGGAATTGATTTGTGATGAAATTCGTAATAATTGATGTGTCGCGTGCCAGAAGAGACGAGTCGTCGGCTCAAATAAAAAAAAAGAAGAAGAGATGAATAACACAAGCAAAACCAGAACCAGTAGCTTGCTTTTTTTTATGGCTCCACAGTACCAGTGCTTCAGTCTTATTACAGTCGTGTTCTTGTCTTCTTGTCTTGTCATGTGGAAGGTTTGAGGGGTCTCTCTTATTCTCTCACATTATAACTTGGGAGCTACACAAACTGTAAGTTGTATGCGGGAGGATCACACATCATCTCTTCCACCAGTATCTTTCTGTGTAGTAGGTGTACGGCGTCTCGGTCTCTTTTAAGTAGTCAATGATGAGCAAATGAGCACGTTCAGAGTGTATAGAATTTGGTGTATCATTATTATCATTTTAATATTCTGCCCGCCGCCCAATTTAGCTACTACAAATTTTGCAGCCTATAATACAGCTATTGTGCATCCCATTTGAAATAATACTATACAATAATAATGATTCTTCATTCTTCAGCTATATAATTATTATAGCTTTGTTATGTACAAAATTTTACTTTTTTTTATATTTTTATAAACAAAACCAAAACCAATAATGGTGGAATGGTGGTAGTGGATTTTTTTCAATTTTATTCATTACTCAATATCAACGCCAATACCAACACCAATACAAAGCAAAGGCTTGTTATCTGTAATAGCTCCTTTTATGTCTAAACAATCTTTTAGAAGCCTGAACTAATTTACGAATTTCTCATTAGTCTTACCATGAAAATAAAATTATATTTTTATTTCCTAAGCGTCCGTCACAGCTAATTGCTTGGGATCGAGTTCGAGTTGGAGTTGGAGTTTGAATCCGAATTCGAAATTGACTTTAACAACAATAAAGGAGCGTTCAGGAGAGTTTAACTACTACCCCAATAATGCAGAGGAGACACAAAGAGGTTGGTTTGGTTGGAGAGATGTGTTGTATACATGAAACTAATAAGGGTCTTAAGTGGCTGGAATAATATGGAATAGTACTTACGTCATGTCTCTTTTATGTTATTCCACTGAGGAACGAGTTAAATAATCAAGCGGCTTCTCTCTCTCTCGCTGGTCTCTGTGTACTGTGTGTGTGTGTGTGTAGACTATCACATTATTGTTCCGAGTTGCCTGCCGAGGTGGTTCATAGATAGTGAAAGCACAAGCACCACGTTCCTCCATATAGGTATGTATATCAGTAGTATGAAGTATGAGGAAACCATATGTAGAATGTAGAGGCAGACAGGAGAGAATATATAGAAGACAGAGAGAACGTGTCCTATAATGTACCTACGAAGGATGTGTTGTTGCTTGGGTTGAAAACCCTGGGCTTAAATAGGGTTGAAGTTGGTGTATGTGTGTGTGTGTGTGTGTTGTGTTGGTGCGCTTGAGTTGGTTAAAGTTTTGACTGCCTAAGGGCCCAAAAAGAAACCTACCAGGCATTATTGAAGAGGGGCACGCGTAATATGTGCCGAGTCGCGTGGACATGGACTATGGATCCTCACCCCTGCTGCACTTTATTTCCCATCAGAGTACCCACTGCCAGCCCTCCCGCCAAACACTTTCATTATATAAAGGTACCGAAAAACCCCAAGTTGGCTCAGTGTCTACATTGACAAGAGTGGAGAAACTACTTCTTCGTCCGTTCAGTCTCTGTCGTCCTATATATTATATTTTGAGAATTTTTATTTTAAGTTTTTTTTTTCAAGTTCATCTCCTCCTCATCCCTTACGCTCGCTACAGCACACGTTACTTACATTATTGCAATTGCACGCTCACAAGTTTCAGTGTACATAATAATATATACAACATAGACAACGCATCGCCGAAATCAGTCACACTTCAGCATTGACTTGGACTTGAACAAATTTGAAAATTTTTAGTTGAATTCAACAAAAACCACGTTGTTGACTACATCAGAGTTGGAGTTGGAATCATCGAGCTAAGAAAAAATAGGATTTTGTATTTTAAATCTGCTACTGCTGCTGATGCTGGAGTCAACGATCACGTACCTTACCTTCGATTATTCTACATTCACTCTTCTTGTACGATCTCTTGTACACACGCCAAGTCAAACTAACCACAGTAATCCTCATTGTTCAAAAGGCGCAAGTCTCTAGTTAGTTTTTCATGGATTGTTATTTTCACTATACCTCCTGTCTCCGTCGATGACAATTTGAAGAAGACGAGTGTTACAAACTAACTAGGTATATACTATCAACTCAACTCCTACTACTACTACTGCTACTACTACTACTACATACGTACGTACAACGTTCCGTTGAGGGCTCAATCAGACCTGTTTTTATTGTTATAGTCTCGTGCTCGCATCGATCTATTTTGTTTCACTTGGATAGACATTTCATGATCTCGTGTGTACCACTAATAAAAACTCAAAAGGTACTTTATATATCAGCGAGTTCAAGTCATCCCTTCACGCACCACGGCAGCAGGCTATTCACATTGAGAGAGAGAGAGAGAGACAGTAAAAAAAAATTACCCATAATTTTCGTCATTCCTTTTCGTCGCAATTGACGGATTATCTAACAGGGATTGAGATTGAAAAGTGAACGTTCAAAAATATTCAATCATTTCCATTTACTCACTGTCCTACGTCGTATCATTATCTTTCACACTAATCGATATCTGAGCGGATTTATTATTCAACTCATCGTCATCATCATCATCATTCGCAATATATGTGATTACGAAAACTTTTGATTAAACTATTAAAAAATAATTTTTGTACTGTGACCCAGCGCTAAACTTTTAATTTCCACTCATTCCACTAGCACCGTCAACAGTTAGTCCGGACCGAGCGACATATATATATTTTTTGTGACATAAATTAAGTCACTGACTTTGTTGTGTGAGTTTGAAAAAAAAGAGAGAAACTATATACTAGCCTTTTAAATGTTTGACATTGACATGGCGACCACGTTTGGAAGCTCATCCATGTCGATGACGATGTCCCCATCGTCCACGATCAAGTCCGAGCCCATCTCACCGGTGTCACCCAATACACCCAACAAAAGAGACGGGATGATCCCCACCTCCACCACCACAGATGCCTTTGGCTCCCGATGTAAAAGAAAAATCAATTTTAGTAATTTGGGAATTCCTCCAAGGGGACATCAGCCAGCCACTGTAGCAAGAAGAAATGCACGAGAAAGAAATCGAGTGAAGCAAGTAAGTACATAGTGTGTTCACATTGATTATTAAAATTAATTAATTTAAGATTTTGTAATTTAATTATTATAAAAAATATAATAATTAATTTTAATCAAGACAAATAATGATAAGGCTAAAAGCATACACACATGTAGCATCTTCCTTTTAAAATATGAGAGAATAAAAATGTAAAAAAGGAGGAGTGAGGATTGTTGGTATGATTATTATGGAAACAAGACGAGAAGACGAAGAAGAAAAAAACTAAGGAGCTTTTTTTATCTCTTGTAACTGACATTGTTTATTATTAAAAAGTCTACCATGAGTTTTTTTTTCTATACAATTTGACCAGATTTTTCACACTATCCTATTATTATCATATAAAAACTTTTGAGTCCATGTCCATAGACAATTTTCCACTTGAGGCAGGAAAGTATGACAAGTACTCATTAAATTTTGGCCTTTGACATCGTAAATCTTGATGGACCTTTTTAAGTGGGTGGATCAAAATATGTGGTGGTGGAAAGGGTGAGCACTCTTCATGTCCATGCTATTTCATGATATCTGATACCAATAATTCTGCCTTACATAATAATGGGTAAAAATAATCAGTAGTTTCATATTATGAACATAAACTTGTAGGCTATGATTCCACTTAAACCAGAATATAGAAATCAGAAAGGAAACCTTTAAGTCAGCATAATATAATTTCCTATACATAGCATGCTATTACCAATGAGCTTCTAATAATGCACATGCATAACTATACATACCTATATCCTCTATACGTCATAGCGAGCGACTTTGAACTGTTATCTACTGTATATGCAGCCTAGCCGTAGCCGTAGCCGTAGCCAGTAGCTTCAAAAATTAAGACCGAACAGATCCTTTCCTCAAGATAAGTTTGCAGTCTCAAGTCTGATTATTCATTCTTCACTTTCATTCTGTATCTTTTGTTTTTTTTTGTATTTTGTATTTTGCTGAGTGTGCTCTATCTGGGTCTGCTGCCGTACAATAGTACGTTAGTGTTGACAGCCGATGACGGCACTGTACAACAACTACATACCCATAAAACAAGGAAATTAAAATAATCTTTAAAAAAAAAGTACATTTTAAAGAAGAACTAAGGATTTTCATGAGGCATGCACGGCATAAATTGAGGGAAAAAACGTATCACTTACATTTAGTAGGATGTATGTACGGTAGTAGGTAGGTAGCATTGAGACCTAAGGTGTTAAAAATAGGCTCGCTCTGGCTCTGGCTCTACTAGCTATTGTGTAGATAAAATCATGGGTCCACTTAAATAAACCTGTATAACTCAAAATCAAAGCTCAAGCACAGCTCAGCAGAGTCAGAGGCACTATCAATGCTCGAGTACGTTCACATTCACATTCCCTCCTCCAGAATAACATGACATACTGTAGGTACATCAGTATCTGTATATACCTATACCTAAAAATACAATGAATAGGTTTTTTTTTATTTAGTGCTATCACTGAGTTTTTTAACCGCTCAGTAATTCATTCTTGTTGCTTCACCCACCCACATGTGTCCGAATAAACTGATGATAAATCTTGAAAAAAAAATAGACCATTACCTATATATTCTGTTCCAGAGTGTGTGTAGTTTTTGAGAGGGGATTTTTAGATTCAATTTTATAACACTTTTGTTTTGCTTACTCAGCGTTATTCTCTGTAGGGTATCTCATCTTTGGTTGTTTGTACGGCACGTTGTCGTTGGTCCTGAGGTCCTGGTCCTGGTCCTGGTTGTATAGTCCGTGTAGTGATAGGAATTTTAAATGAGTAAATAGTGTTGTGTGTATGTGTGTGTGTGTGAAGTTGTAATGGGCCTATTGAACAATCAGCCTTTTATTATCAGACTCGTTGTTAAAGATAAGGTTCAAATGCTCAAGAGTGTCGCCACGTATTTTAGCCTACAAAGTAGTTTTTCTATAATCATAATATTAACATTGCATGATCCATATTTTTGAATCACGACATCACTACACTCTTCAATGAGACTGCATACATTATCAAGTTAGTGGGTAAGCGGATATACGTAGGTAGGTAGGTAGGTAGGTTTTCACTAAACTTGGAAATGTAAATACGTGACATTAAAAAATCCGAACACTGATAAGTCCACTTTATATTTTCAGTCTTGGTGACTCCACGAGATAGTGCCCAAACGTTTATTAAAGATATTTTGTTTACATGCTTTTTATTACGAGTATGCATGTCCATGCTCATATATGGTTGTCGTTGTAGCGCGTGCCACCGCCTTGCATTCATTTGAATTTTCATCAATTTTGATCCTTTCAATAATAATAAGCTATCATTCCTATAGGGCTTTATGGCTCATGTTTTGATTTCGGTATTT
>JAQFZE010003240.1:0-12924 GCA_034695245.1 Dicyrtomina saundersi | reverse complement strand
AACATTTTGCACTTTTTCAAAAACATGTAAATAGAACATTTTGCACTTTTTCAAAAACATGTAAATAGAACATTTTGAACTTTAAGAAACAAGTAAATAGAACATTTTGCACTGTTCCAAAAACATCCAAATAGAACATTTTGCACTGTACCAAAAACATCCAAATAGAACATTTTGAACTTTAAGATACAAGTAAATAGAACATTTTGCTCTTTTCAAAAATATAAAAATATAAAATTTTGCATATTTTTAAAAACATGCAAATAGTACATTTATTACTTTTCAAAAACACGTATCTAAGTAGAATACTTTGCAGTTTTCAAAAACAAGAACTTAATTAACATTTAATGCTTCATCCTATTTGCTATATTTTTAACTAGCCCATTTTAATTCCAATGTTTAAATTTTATATGGCCGATTTTTATTCTTAATATTCTTAATGCAAATTTAATTGCCGACATATTTTAAACGGCCTTGCAATCCATATTCGAAATCTTTTTATTTAAAAGATGGGCAAAAAAAAAATAAAACTGTTTTACCAGCACCAACACCAGCCACAGTCTTCGTAGACTCATGGGATGCAGAACTTGGATCTAACGGAAACGACGGTGGTGTCGTTGGTGGTGGGTCAACAAAGTCGAACAAAACTCTGCCGAAGTGCCCATTAGTTTGAGTTGTAACGACCGAAATCCCATTTCGACGGCAATACTGCAAAACCTTCCAGTTACACTCTGTAAGTACTACGACATGATGCTCTTTCAAAGCGTCCCATTGGACTCCTGTATTCGTCCTCCTGTCGGTCACCTTGACTTCCGGGTAGAGATTTGTCCAGCTGTTGATAGCCTGATGGACGTTGTTATTTTGGGTCAAATCGGGCTGGAACTGGGACTGGGGTAACAGATGCGATGCGCTCTCAGCTTCAACTTTTGAGTCGTCATAAAATGTTAAATTTCGTACACCTCCTACACAGAAATTGAAATTCAATTTTTTAAAAAATGCTTCAAATTTGTTCAAGTTGATTAATTAAAGCTGTGAAAACGTATTTAAAGTGTTCTATTTCCGTTGCAATTTCCTTTAGGGGCCATCCATAAATGTTGTAATAACAAAATCCTAATTTAGTGGACCCTAAGATACCCCCGTCATCAGGTTAATTATTGTATAAATGGCTATCTTTAACGCGGCTTGTCAACAATGCCCGACTACACCCACTAACTTTTGGGATGAAATCATTTATGGACAATCCCTTATGCTACTAATTGTAAGCTGTAAGTTCAAGCTACAAAATATGTATGTACCTTCAATGAGTTTCCTTGCCACTTCTACACCAACGTCACGCAGACCCAAAATGAGGACGCTCAAGTGTGTGACGTCATTATATTTGACGGGCTCTGCTGGTTCTTGTTTTGGAATAATTTTACTGCCATCGCCTTCACCATCCATCTCCATTGTGCCTTTACCTTAAAATTGTTTAAATAGGTAAAATTATCTTTATCTTATAAAGTATTTATCGTGTGTGAAGAATCAAAATGTTCCACTCCAAGTTTTAGCTATAAAAAAAATAAACTAACTGCAAAATCAAAATTACAGTGTAAAAGGAGCCATAAAAGCTTGTACATAATTAGAACGTTTTGCAGTTTTTATTTTTAAAAAAGTTGATAAAATATATTGCACTTTTAAAAAAGAGGGAAATCAAACCGTACTTTCCAAAAACATGCAAATAACACAATTTGCACTTTTCAAAAACATGCAAATAAAACAATTTGAACTTTTCAAAAACATGCAAATAAAACAAATTGCACTTTTCAAAAACATGCCAATAAAATAATTTGCAGTTTTCAAAAAAATGTAAAAACAACAAATTGCACTTTTCAAAAACATGGAAATAAAATAATTTCCATATTTCAAAAACATGCAAATAACACAATTTGCACTTCTGAAAAAGACGTAAACAATAGAATATTTTGCAATTTTCAAAGTCATGCAAATAAAACAATTTGCACTGTACAAAAACATGCAAATAAAATAGTTTGCACTTTCAGAAAACATGCAAATAGAACATTATACACTTTTCAAAAACTAAGAATAATTAATATTTCAGGCATACAGTGTTTTAAGGACTTGACTCATTTTAATACTAATTTAAATTGTATCCTAATTATCCTGCTTTGATACTTCACTGACGATTACATATTATAATATACCATCTACAGGTTAATATTTCTAAACTTTGGGAATAAACAATTACACTAAGGCAATTAATACAAAACTTAAGTCTGTAATAAAAATAAATGAAAATTGTAATTATTGTATTACTTGTGATTTATTTCTTAGTTGCAGATTTCAATATTGTTGCCTGCTGTGGAAAAGCCTACAGCATCTGTGGTCCACTGCCTATGACTTTAGTACTGCTTCTGCCTCTCACTTGGTTTCTCCAGCTACTGAGCAAATTGCCAATACACTATACCGTCGGCTGAGACGTTGGGAGTTGTGTAGTGCTAACGATTGACTTTAGAGTTAAATGCTGATCTATAATAAACTGTCCACAGTCTCAGTTTCTTTATCTACAAGCAATGCATGTACATGATCCACACTCTAATGCATACTAAACCCCTGTAATGTCCCCATATATAAATTGGAGTGGATGTGGATTAAATACGTGCATTGTGTGTGAGGTACTTTGCTATAGTAAATAATTATTAAGAAATTCAACTCCTTTTACGTTCTCGTATGCTTCAGTGAGTCTCATGGAACTATTTGGTAATATTTGCAACTTACTGCCAGTATCACTGATTCATCCGCATCCTCAGCCACACGCTTGTATTGATTGATTTCTACATTTAGTGAAACTTTATTAAGGAAAACTCGTAACTGTTGTAACAGTGCAGTGTGAGAAAATCAAGAATTTTGTGAATAGACAATTTGGCTGCTGGTTTTAAGTCACAGAAACACGTTTAGTTTTTCAGTCGTTCCGTTCTATATTCTTGCTGATTTGTCTAGCAACTAACCTGATTTTTCACAAGCAGCATTGGGACTGGGTGAAGAAATTGATTTGCTTTTAATTCATTTACATCATCAAAATTTCGGTAATTAATTAATTAATTTTTATTTCGATATATTGATTGAATCATATGAGCATCGCATTTGAACTGAGAACCTCGATAAAGAAACGTTTAGATTTTGTTAATTACGTCACTGCCTCTGCTTTCAATGTACAACTGTATTAAACATTTTAGCAATTTTTATAAATGTATTAGTGTAAAGGATCGTTCGTAAATACATTCGACGAGTAGGGCCAATGGGTCTACAGATATTGTCGCCAAATGACATATTACAATTTGGGGAAATTTTTAGGAACTCGGAATGCCAGTAGTTTTCAAACTTTTATATATTTATTTTTCGATCTGGTTTCAAAGCGCAGCATAGAATTGCCACTACGGTTCCTGACAAATTAATTATGGGAGAAAAATACGAGTCTACTCAGCCTAAACAGAAACAAGGCAGTGCAATGAGTTTGGATGGACTGGACGCTGCACTGGACGAGTCGCTCTACTCCCGACAGCTCTACGTCCTGGGGAAAGATGCGATGCGACGAATGGCCAACTCGGACGTGCTTCTCTCTGGAGTTGGCGGTCTGGGAGTGGAAATTGCCAAGAATATCATTTTAGGTTCGTCTTGTAGGTCACTTTGTTGAGCGGAAAAGGAAATTCAGATTTTTCCAACGTATACGAGATGATTGAGAGATTCGATTTCTATTTAAATTTAATTACATAGGAGGCATTAAATCCCTCACACTGCACGACCCGAGGCCAGTCGAGTGGCAAGACCTGTCCTCACAGTACTACTTAACCGAGTCGGACATCGGCTTGAACCGGGCTGCCGTTTCCTTGGGACACTTGTCAAGCTTGAACCCGTATGTGAATGTCCAGCACCTTACTACGAGCTCACTCACCACAGAGATTCTGTCCAACTACAATGTCCTCGTTCTCACGGAGGTGGAACGCACAAGTCCGGACATTCTATTGGAGATCACGGACTTTTGTCACCAAAACAGTATAGCACTTGTTCTCGCCCAAACGAATGGGCTCTTCGGCCGAATTTTCTGTGACATGGGGGAGGACTTTGTAATCTTGGACAGTAACGGGAAGGAGCCGCTCACGAGATTTATAACCAATGTGACTCAAGCCAAGGAGGCCGTCGTGACTTGTAATGAGAGACATGGCTTCTACAGTGGGGACAACGTTGTCTTCAGGGAAGTTGCGGGGATGGTCGACCTGAACACGTTGGAGTCCATGCAGATCACAGTGACTGGGCCTTTCTCGTTTTCTGTGGACGTGGATACAAGTGGTAAGCGCTGTCGCTTTTTTAAAGGAATTTGTGGCGGCACAATTCAAAAGATAGCAAAATGCAAAACTGTATGTATCGTGTAATCCTTAACAGAGTTTGGAGCCTACCTCCGTGATGGGACAGTAGCCCAGGTCAAAGTCCCTCAAAAAGTGTCGTACAAATCCTACAGAAACTCTGTGAAGGCTCCGAAAATAATAAATTGTACTAATTATGCCAAGTTGGACCATCCGCCCACACTTCACGTTGCTTATGAAGCACTGAACAAGTTTATCCTGGAACAGGGACGAGTCCCTAGATCGTGGGACGAGGAGGATGCCCTTACTTTTGTTGCACTCGCTCAAGAATCTGCAGCAGCCGGGACGGGGACCGGGACTGGTTTAAAATCAGAATTATTGAGGCAATTTTCTTTCATTGCCAGAGGTCAACTTGCCCCTGTGAATGGAATCATTGGTGGCATTGCAGCTCAAGAGGTAAATTTGAGTTACATCGCACCATTAAAAATGCACCTTTTCCTTGACTAATCAAATATAGGCATGTAGCATTCCGTATATTTTTGCTGATTTGTGGCCGTAGGTAATGAAAGCTTGTAGTGGAAAGTTCAGCCCGATTAATCAGTGGCTCTACTTCGACGCTGTTGAGTGCCTACCTGACGACAGTCCATTTGATAAATCTGACTTCAAAGCAAGGCAGACTCGCTACGATGGGCAGACAGGAGTATTTGGAAATTCTTTCCAAAACAAACTAACCCAGCAGCACTGGTTCGTTGTGGGGGCTGGCGCAATTGGTAATATTTTTCAATCATATTTAAATACCAATGTTAAAAATTGTTATTCGTAAATATGGACCACAGACTGTAGACCAATGAAGACAGATTGTATTTAAGGCTGCGAGCTCCTCAAGAATTTCGGCATGATGGGGATTGGCCATTTGACAGTGACAGACATGGACTTTATTGAGAGGTCAAATCTGAACCGGCAATTTCTTTTCCGGCCTGAGAATGTGGGCCAGAGCAAGGCACTCACTGCCAAGGCCGCCATTCAAAAAATGAACCCGCTCATTTCAATAGAGGCTCACGAAAATCGTGTGGGGGCCAGCTCAGAAGGGGTGTATAGGGAGGAATTTTACGGGGGCTTAAATGGGGTGGCAAATGCGCTGGACAATGTGGAGGCCCGTTTGTACATGGATCGTCAGTGTATTCGCCATCGACTGCCTCTGCTGGAGAGTGGGACTATGGGGACGAAGGGCAATGTACAAGTGAGTGACAGCTTTTCTTAGCTTTTGATTTGCTACCGTTTAGTTTCATAGACGGATATACCATAAGTAGGCAATATCGCATAATATGATGTATTTCGCTATTTATATATTTTGATTATTTCGAAACCGTTACAAACGAAAACCGTTCTAAATTGTATCTGGTGTATCATACACAAGGTTGTGCTTCCCTTCGTAACGGAGTCATATGGATCTGTGAAGGAGGGACCCAAGAATGAGATTCCATTGTGCACCCTCAAAAGCTTCCCAAATGCGATCGAACACACACTGCAGTGGGCGAGAGACTTGTTCCAGGGACTTTTCATACAGCCCATGGAGAATGCACTTTCTTTCCTCAAGGACCCCGCGTAAGTTTTATTGTCCCGCGCACTTTACTATTTATTTAATTGGGGCTGGTACATTTTGATTCTATCTAAAAATGCATATGGACTATTTTGATACTTTACTCACAATATTACATAAATGTTGTGTGTGGTTTCGTACTCGTTATGTGTCGTTCTGTTTTGTTTTTTTTTGTAATAATGTCTTATCGTATAGTCACTTATTGAGTTACAGTTTAGACTCAGTTCAGAGGCTGAGTTCATCGCCAAATACTAAAGGGTGGTCCATAAATGATGTAACCCAAATTATCACTTTTCTTTAGCACGAACCCACCTCCATGTCAGGACTTTAACATTACGTAAACGGCTATCTTTATCATGACATGTAATCAGTATTTGACAAGATCCACTGCCCCTACCGATGACGTCATCTATGCACTATCCCTAATAGATAATGTTCCCATGTATTTGATAAGTCGAATCATCGTATTAGTGATATGTAATTGAGGTTCAGCTGATAACGCGCTAATGTAGTAAGCAGCAATATTTTATCGAGTTAAATTAGGTACATGCATAGAATTGCATGCACGCACTTGCAGTTTCTGTTGACTTTTAGATACGCGAGTTTGAAGTTTGATGATGATTAAAGAAATTAAATTAATTGACAAGGACATTCCCCTTTCTCACTCAAGTTTATTACTTATCCGATTTTAATATTGAAACCAAATTAAACTTTAAATTTAAATCATAGCAATCGGCAGGTTTGCTTCTTCAGCATAGCAATCTATCATCTTCAATTTTTAACTGGTAATTTATAACTCACAGACTTTTGCGATTGCAAACAGATTTTTAGACAAACTTCTCGGCCTCCCTGGTGACCAATCATCCGACGCACTGAAATCCCTTTACCAAGTTCTAAGGCAGGACCGACCCTCCACCTTTGAAGACTGCGTCACGTGGGCTCGTTGGCAGTGGGAAGATCATTTTCGAAACCAGATTTTACAACTCCTTTTCAATTTCCCGCCGGACGCAAAAACATCCTCTGGTCTCCATTTCTGGGAAGCACCCAAGCGCTGTCCCCAGCCGCTGGAATTCACCCTTGAAAATGATGGTGAGCTGTGTCTGGATTTTGTTTTCACAGCCGCCAATTTGAGAGCGGATTGTTATGGAATTCAGCGGGAAGTTCGAAATCGAGTTAAGGAGATCTTAGAGAACGTTTACGTTCCTCCATTTACACCTCAAGCTGGCGTCACTATCCCGACAACGGAGGATGAAGCCGAAGCTCCAACTACTGCTGCTGTTGCTGATCTTGATTTAAAGCAGGAAATGGCTGACAAAATTCGTAGCTTCAACTGCACAGTAAATATTTTACAGTATATGCTTCAACAAGTGTGGCTCAATTCTAAGGATAATTAACTTTTTTTAAATTGTAATAATTATTGTTTCCTAATTTAATTTGGTGTCTTCTTGTCAATTATATCACACTACTTTATTAACAGGACTTGAAGATTCTGCCACTAGAATTTGAAAAGGACAACGACTCGAACCTACACATGGACTTTGTTGTAGCCTGTTCAAATTCCCGCGCCGCCAACTACGGCATTGCGCATGCGGACAGACTCAAGTCAAAATTAATTGCTGGGAAAATCATCCCTGCGATTGCGACCACCACCAGTGTTGTAGCAGGGTTTGTGGGGCTGGAACTGATTAAAATTGTGCAGGGGGTGACAAAAATTGAAAAGTACAGCAACATTTTCATTAACTTGGCCATCCCCAAACTGACGATTACTCAGCCCGCACCACCCCCTCTCAAATTTTACAATGGTGTCAAATGGACACTTTGGGATACAATTGACGTATGAGTTTTTATTTTTTATTCAGTTATAAAGTTGAAATAGATGCTAGGATTTGCATTTCTACAATATTATAATTACAGTAAAACATTTTCACTATAAATGGACATGGCTTATTTTGATTCTTCAGACGATATTATTGCTGAATTATTGTTCGTATTTGACAAAAAAAAAGGTGGAGGGTGAGCTGACAGTTGGGGAATTTATTGAGTGGTTTGAAAAGGAACATAAATTACAAGTTGACATGATCAGTCAAGACCAAGGGGCTACATTACTGTACGCGTGGTTCTGGTCACCAGAGCAAATGGAGGCGATGCTACCACTGCGCATGACCAAGGTGAAAAACATTCCTCAATTCAAATTTTATTTAGTATTTGTGCCTTCGTCATCCTCGGCTACGGCTCTACACTCTACAGTAATATGCAAAATTAATCTATGTGTTTTTTAAATACTGTACACCGCATTTAATTAATTGTTATATGAATACAGGCTGTGAAGAATGTGACTGGACAGGAAGTTGGTCGGAATGTGTCAGTACTCATTTTTGAGGTTTGCTGCAACGAGCTGGATGGAGAGGAGTTGCCTCTCGTACGATATTTAATTAATTCAGAATAACAATAAAGCCAATCAAAAAAATAAAAAGAAGGAACCTCCAGCACCCAGAACCAATGAACATTTTTAGCAACTTTCAAGATTTGCTTTAGATAATTGCAAAATATTTTATTTACAATATTTTAATAATAAGTGTAGGATATTTTTTTTTAAGATCAAGATATTTTTGTTGTTGTTGTAAAAAGTGCATTTTGGCTTTAGCTAAAATTGGATATGAATCATATTGAATCTTCACTTGCTATGAATTATATGTACAGATATATTTACATGCCTTTCAAATAAATTCTTATGCTAATTACATGCTGAACCCCATAAGAAAATTGGCAACAATGAAATAAAATTCTCGTCGTCAGTTTCTAGCTAGTATTTTTAACACACTTGGTTTGTTATAGCATTGGTCTATTAAGCAGCAAAAATAAAATCCTATGTTATAAATACCGAAAAAATTCGCAGTTGTAGTTATATGTATGCACAGATGTATTAAATTACTAATCGTAAGATCTAATGAATAAAAATGTAATATTAAATTATGTTAATAAATTGATCACTATACTTTGTTCCAAGTCGCATTAATTTTGACAGTAGAAAGTAGTGCTGAGTGTAGCAACTTTATTCTTGACATTTTTTTTAAATTAAAGGATGAATTCCACGACTCCATAATATGTTAGCTCAATAATAGCAACACAAACAAAACTAAAAGTTGTAACTGCAAAATACTCAATTAATCGAAAAAAAGACAAATAATAAATTCATTTTTTTTTATGTTTGCAACAATATAAAACAAGATCATATTGGTTGACAAAAAGTTTGAGACTCGCGGACTGTTTTTAATAATGAAATAATAATTATCTTGGCATGGCATGTTGCCTCGTGAAGTCGGCTGCTTCTTTGTTGTACCGTCGCCGGTCCGACTTGTAAATGTGAGCCACATCCGGTCGTAGCGGATCATCCGGATTCGGCTCGGCGAGAAGGGCGCAAATGGAGAGGAGTAATTTGGAGATGGAGGTGACTGGTTTCCATTTTGAAGGCTTAAGAATGTCCAGACAAATCCCGCCGCTCGTGTTAATATTCGGATGGTAGATGGGCGTGGTGAAGACGACGGCCGGCGGGGAGGCGGGGTAGTTGAGGGGAAACTTGATCGTGAGCTGGAAGACGCCGCCGAGGTATGGACTGTTCTTGGGCCCCATGATGACTGCTTGCCAGTTGTAAAGGTCATTTCTAGTAATCGGTCCAGCTGAGCAATTTGCCGGCGGCCCACGTGTTATCTTTTGGAGTTCCGTATTTATGCGAACGAAGGCCATGGTTAAGGGTTGAGGGTTGAGACTGTGTCTTCTTTTCTGTGTTTGCTTTGCTATAGATATAAATAAAATTTAATTTGTTGGTGAAGAAGCAAATCCGCATTTTTCCAATCTTATTTACTGCAAGCAAATCAGGATATATTTGTAAAAAATGTCTAAAAGCAAACAAGTATATCTTTCATTGGAAATGTCAATATGGAAAGACGCGGTTTTGCTTTTAGACATTTTTGAAAAGATTGAAGAGATTTGCTGGCAGTAAACAAAATTGGAAAAATGCGGATTTGCTTCTTCACGGACCGACGAATATTCCTTAAACGGAGAGGCTCAACTAAGAAAGAATGATGAAATCCATAGAGACTCGTACAACTTTTATACTGCCACTTGAGTTTGACTATACTAAAATAATGGAGGCATCTGGAAAATTGAGTGTTGTACAGATCAACTAGCGAGTTCCGAATGTTTCCCACAAGCAGTTCCAGCAGGGAACTTTGAGGTGGCGGGCTCTACACATTAAATAAAAATACGAGTCGCATAATCGTAACTTTGAATAAGGGATGATGCATAAATGATTTCACTGCAATTATATCCTTTTTTTAACCATCCACTCCTGTGTCCCCACTTTAATATTACGTGAACGCCTATCTTTAACATAGCATATCATCAATACTTCGCTAGACCCACCCACCCTATACTGATGACACCATTTATGGACGATCCCTAAGAAGAAAGTTTCTTAAAGCATGAACTGTAACCTATGTCCCTCTCTGTGCTAAACTTAAGTGTCCCAAAGGAACTGAAAGAATTTTCCATTTTATTTTTAAAAGACACTATTTCATTAAGCGAAGCTTTGGATTGTCTTGTAGTTAGTGAACTTGCTTTGAAAAATTTTAATTTTAATATTTTGCTGTTTATTTTAGGACACAACATATTTTTTAAAAAATAAAGTTAATTAAAAAATTTATGAAATTTGTGTTTAGCGCTGATGGCTCAATTAGGCATATAGCACTGTCTCTCTGTCAAAATAAAAACACAATTGGAAGTTTTTATCTGTCAATTTTAACTACCGCCAATTGTTGTAAACCCCTCTACTACTAATAATAGACTGATAGAAAATTAACTACCTACATACTCCCCCGCCCCGCTGTCTCTACTGTCAATTACCATGCAGCTATCTGGAAATAAAAACAAAGAACCTTACAACGTTAGCTAAAACGTGTGTATAATTCTTGTAGTAAATTCATAATTCATAATTATATGGTCCTAATGCTGCTATCTTTGGGGATCCTCCACAAATGACGTCATCGGTAGAAGCAATAGGTATACTTGGCTTCTTAGGACATGTCATATACTAAAAAAAGATAATTAGCCATTTACGAAATTTCTAAGCTAATGACAGGAGGCCCCATAGAATGCTAAAAATTGAAATTTTTCGGTATCGTCTTTTGTGGACGATCCCTTTGTAGTGTCAGGATTAAGTTTATGATATTTGATTCATGAAATCCTGCTCCGGATATTATGCTGCTCTTCGTAAGATAATTTGCTCACTTCAAAATAAATTATTATTTGACAATTTTTAAAGTTAGAATTACGTTGCGCATAAATAAACCAAGTCTATTTAAAAGTACATTTCTGTTGTCAGCAGTGAGTCACATAAAATGACACCGTTTAAACAACATTCTGACAGCAATATTTAATTAATCTGGATGTAATTAATTTTTATGAATGCAACATAATCTCATTAATAGGATGGAAGCAAGTCAAAGCTGCCTAAACGACATAAGAGCGAACATAATCGTTTAGGAAATGAAATGAGTCATATAACAACAACTTAAAGGAATTAATAAAATAATCGTAAACTCTGCAACTCTGAGGACGTTGACTAATATGTTTCATGTTTTAAGCACAGTTTTATAATGTGTTAATTAATTATTCTCCAGCAGTCAGTAGTCAGTAGGATTGTTGATATTTGATTTGCATAAACTGCAAAATCCATTTAAATTAATTGACTTGGATCATCACATCTTAGCTAATGACACTCAACGTTTCCTCAACGTTCCTTCCTCCTCAATCGTCCGTCACAACGAACTTCAAAGACTACGAGAATATCCTACAGGCACGTAGGCTTGTAGGCTGAAGAAGAAGAATTATATGTGCTGATTAGAAATATTTTTAGATTGATCAAATTACACTCCAATGAAATCCCTGATGCCTATAATTTTATTGGTGAATCACTAATTATAACTTGGCACTACATTAAGCATGGGACATTGCACTCTGTCGACTCCGTCAAAACGACAGCTACACACGAATAAGTCGTTTGTTTGTATTTTTTGTAAACACAACAAAATACCCATAACGATTTCCCGACGTTCCTCTACAACCTGCTTACAATGCAATGCAGGTTTTGATGTTAATACTTAATTATTATTGTATATTGCATTATAAGATCTACTTTTCAATTTTCAAAGCTTGGATAAAATTCTAGAAAATTTTAAAATTTAATTTCTACCTATCTTTTGAAAATCTTTTTTTTTCCAATTTGAAGAACCAGGCCATATGCGTAATTACCTTTTAATATGTTTCACAACTGGGTTACTCAACTGTATTAAAAGCTTTAAGAGATATGGGGTCGTCCATAAACGATGCAATTGAAATATCTACATTTGTAGGACCCTACGATCCAATAGTATTTTTTTTACCTAATAAATATATGTAAGAAGTCATCCATAAATGGTGTCACAGAAACATTCACATTTCTAGGGTGTCTTTTTGAGTATAACTTTATTAGGGATCATCCATAAATGATGCCATCGGTGGGGTCAGTGTGGGTCTATAGTCAAGTATTGGCGACTTACCATGTTAAAGATAGCCATTTACACAAAATTAAAGTGATGACATATGGGGGTGAGTGGGTCATAAAAGAGCGATGATTTGGAAGACATCATTTATGGATCATTCCTTATGAGTTAATTAAGTACATATTCACCCGAAGTCAGTAGGATTGTTGACATTTAATTTGCATGGACTGAAAAATGAATTGTAATTAAGGCGGTAAACGGATTTTTCCTACCCGGACATTTCCTACCCGGACTTTTCCTACCCGGACTTTTTCTACCCAATTGGTTTCTACGCGGATTGTTCCCACCCGGACTTGTCCTACCCAAGACCAAACCTAGGGCTTTTCCTACCCGAGACTATTACTTATGTAGAAATAAAATAGAAGCA
>JAQFZE010003239.1:0-12924 GCA_034695245.1 Dicyrtomina saundersi | reverse complement strand
ACTGTATAGTCACTTTTATTCACAGAGAAACTATATTTCAAACCCTTGCGTTGTACTTGTTGTTAGTACATTTATACTGCTATATATAGCTATAAGTTTTAATTTCATTTAAATTAAAAACCTAAAATCAATACATTTTCTAAATTAAAAAATATTTGTTGAAGGTGTTGGAACTATTCAAAGAAAGTCAGCTTTGTGAGATACTTGGATTAGTGACCGCCTGGGAACCCCGGGTGCACTTGGCGTCCTTTTCTTTGCATTTTAAAAAATTGTTTTCAGTTAATTATGGTTTTAACTTACCTTTTTTAATTATTCCTACAAATTATTTTTTGTAACCAAGCTTCAAATTTATTTTATGCAGTATCACTGTCAGACTGAGCCTACCACTGTTTTAATACTAGCGTTGTTTACTTTGTTTTCAGTGAAGTATTGATGGCACACGTACTGTAAGCGTTGTACGCTGTGCATTCAAAAAATCTCGTGTAATTTTTAAACGTAAATAAAAACAATTAAATCCAAAAATATGTTTAGTGAACATTGCACAACTTAAAAATCGAGTATGCGAAGCTGTAAATGGTTTTTAGTATGCAACACATGTGAACTCTGCAGATGCTGATCGAGATCGATAAATTTATGCATGATTAAACAGAAGCTAAGTATATACTAATGTACATAGTTTATGTTTTTTTTCAAAACATGCTATTTAATGAGACACGAACAAAAAAAAGAGTTAAAATTGTGTAAGAAATTGAGTCATTTATTTCGACATTGACATTGACAATGAGTGAACAGTTAAAAAATATCTTCATCACACACATAGATTGCATATAAGTAGTCGCACTCACATTCATACTTGATACAAAAAAAGTAAAGGAATATTCATACAACTTTTATACGCACGACTTTACACACACACATCTCAATCTCACTACATTTATACTGAAAAGGTATCCGGCTAGAGAATATATACTTTAAAAAAATGTAAAAATATATAAAAATACTATACATATTCAAACTATGATATATGAACCACACTGCGGAATATATATAAATATATTTACAATTCGTACAATACAAACATACAGATACATATACCCACACATTTGAAACAGTAATCGGGAAACCGTGACCATTCATACTTTACACTCTGACAACTGCATCCATTCAATATTTATACATATCAGTCATTCACACAATCATTCACACAAACAAACTGCAAAAATACAAAAACACTCACATACACGCTTTAGAAAATAATATTCTTTAACTAAATTCTAATAGCCTCTTGGAATTGAAAACATTTATAATTGTCTCACTCACTCACCCACTCACTCACGTACATACCTAACTCATCCTTCACACAAACGCATTCAGAAATTGGAAAAATTGCATACGTAAGATCATTCATTCTTCATGTCTCACATAACTCACCATATATACAACATTCATTCAAGCCATTTATATAAAAACATGTCTGCAAATATCCAAAATAAACTCATACTTACAAACATACAAACATTTAGGCAGCATTTTTTTTCATTCACTCCTAATTTCTAACATACCCTTGTACACCTTCTTTTTGATTTTTGTAACTGCGGTCACATTCTTTCAAACAGCCATACTTGAGCACACTCAGTCCAAAGTATCCATGTATTCCAAACATACACACTAATTAGTATTTTTCCTGAACATACAACACATGCTCTCACACACACACTCACACACGCTTTGCATTTTGTGTAATTAGTAATTACATCTCCTAACATGCTTGACTAGTACCGACACATTTCAGGGACGCCAGCGTCAATATCGAAACCGATACAGATCCTGGGGCTGAAATGAAAGGTTTGGATTTTTATTTTTTCGAAGAAAATATTCTAAAATATATTCTATAGTTCTTACGTAGGTAGGTATACTACATTATTATATTGAGCTTGAAAATATTCATTTTTTTGGTTCATTTCTGAGTTTGTGGCGATGTGTTGCGAGCGATGCGAGAGTCTAGACCGAGACCCAGACCCGGGCTCCTTGTGTTTTGAGATTTTCCAAGTGTCCAACCAATAGTCGAAGCAGAAATGTTAAGGGAGTGTAAGGCGAAGGTGTTTCAGTGAACTTGTAGATACATTACGCGAAAATGGTAACGGTAACGGACAGACAGAGAAGAACCGAGTATATCATTAAACAATCATTAAAATGCAACTCTCAGGATCAATAAATTGGAAAATTCAAAATTCTGAGAAATCATTTTGCAAGTTAATACTGCTTAAATCATGTGTGGTACTCTGAACTCTGTGGGTAAAGTAATGGCACAATTCATAATTAAATAAAATTCAATCATTATTTCCTATCAGTTTCCGTCGATCTCCAATTCCAAGCAAAACCCAATACCAGAACCAGTACCAG
The DNA here is from genome assembly GCA_034695245.1 of Dicyrtomina saundersi. NCBI lineage: Eukaryota > Metazoa > Arthropoda > Collembola > Symphypleona > Dicyrtomidae > Dicyrtomina > Dicyrtomina saundersi. Next base: position 10,521 of record JAQFZE010003239.1, on the reverse strand, counting down.
TACCAGTACCAACACCCACACCGAATAATAGCAGACCATAAGCCACAAATTCTTGCACTTCCCCCAATTAGTGTCAATCACACAATTGCAAGTCCATTTTTGGTTGCACACTTGACAGACACTCAAACACACAGCGAGAGACAGCATCCAGCGCAAACTGCACTAACTAATTTACAATATACTATAATATGTAATTATGGCTACTTAAGTAATTATACTCATACACCATGCTTCTTCATTCGTACAAGATACACACGCTATTGACATTCACTCACAGAACCATGCAAACATTCACACACACACACACACACAATTATTGCACTGTGACCCCCAATCATTCACACTTTGACATTTAAGCTTGACATTCTTACTCGGCAGTATTATTCATTCATTCCATCATTTGTCCCACAATCAAACAATTCGAATACCAAACATTCACTACGAACCCAGGCAGAACAGAACCAAAAGGCCCTCCCATACATTCGACATTTATACTTTGAGCTTTTGAATACTTTGAACAATCATGCCAACTCATATACTCTTACATTCAAAAAAATTAATTAGTCACATTCACTCCCAAACATTTCTCTGATTCACACTCTTTTTTTAAAAATCTCTAGAAAACTCATGCACTCACCATTCATCAGCATTCAATCAAAACTTTCATTCCACTTTCATGCAAAATAAGTCAAATAAGTGTGCCTACTACTACTAGTATAGTACTACTTAAACATCCAATCCAAAACTTCCATGCAATATCTCAATCTCACATCAGACATACAACAAAAATAAAATCATGCACACTCAGATTCAGCAGATTATGATTCAGACTCATAAAACATTTATACAAGAAAATCATTCACTCCACCATTCGCTCACAAGATACACACACTCAGACATACTTTACACACACAACACCTCACAATCTCATACATCTATCATACATCACCAAGGAAATGAACATGCAAATAATTCGAAATCGAGACATCGAAATCGAAAATGGATTAAGTTATAAAAGGAAAGAAAACCCGTGTGAATTACATACTTCAGATTCAAATTCAGTACACTGAGTAAATTCTCCATTAATTATTGTTGATTGAAATATCGAAAGCAAGGAAATATATATATAGTGGACATACATACGGGCACTCCTTCATTCATTCAATCATTCGTCCATTCGCGTCAACAAACACAGTCAAGACAAGAATTTACAAAATATTTAAAAAAATCTGTAAACAATTCATTGAGAGACCAGAACCAGTCATCAAACATTTAACAAAACAAAAGTTAAAATTCAGGAAAAAATATAAAAAACGTTTAAAAAAATATACTATATAAATTTCCTTTGGTTTTTAATGTTCAATATCAATCTGAGATAAAAGTGTATTATTTTTGCTTTTGGTAAATTAATATTGTGTAATGGGAACTTGAAAAAACTCGATAAGTATTGAATTGAATTGAAGTATATTGCCTATAAACTACGTAGGTCTCGCGTTACGTCTTGCATATCCTTGCTCTATATTCGAGTATTTTTTGGCTGTATAATATAATGATATAATTAATTCCTACTACAACTATTATTATTATTACTTACTTCTTTTTTTTCTTTTTTGGTCTAATATAAAATATATATATATATCGTGTCTGTAAAAAAAATATATAATAATAACGGTTTAATAAAAAAAGAAAGAAGTACACATAATATATATGTGATGACTGAAGTAGTGGAAGTTGATCGACATTTAAATCAAATCAAAACTTCCACTTGAAATATCATCATCACATATATACACTGCGACCCCTTATAACAGGTATCATTTAAAAGTGGTATCTAATTGTGTTGTTAAAAGATTTAATTAGACTTGAGCAGCACGAAGTGATTGCATGACCTGCTGACCATTGTAGGGGCACTGTCCATAGACTTTAGTGCAGACATTCGAGTCCCTGGCAGAACCTCCCAAGAGAGCAGCGTAGGAGTAGGATAATTTACCACGGGAAGCCTTGTTGGGGTTGGGTGCTTTCTCATCCCGACTATATTTTCAGCAGCAACAAAATAAACGAAAATTCATTAGTCAAGTAAGATCAACTGCATATAAATCAAAATATAGCCCTATGTGTAATACAAGAAATGATATACGAAAACTCTGAAGTTTTAATAAATCTTTCAATTGCCTACAGACACACTCCGAAAGAAAAAGAGAAAATGATCATGAAAATGAAATGATGATACACCTTTCCATTAAAAAAACTTATAAGATTGAAATTGACTAAGTAAGTAATTTACAAAAAAAAATGAAAGATGAGGAAGGTAAAGGTTGAGTCAAGATTTCTCAAAAATATGTCCTGCAGCAATTTGCGGTGTTTAATTGTAAACCTAGTCTCTTTACACTACTCACACATAACAACAACTCAAGTTAAAGGCACATATTGCCCAAAGACAAAAAGGAACTTATACTTAATACGTCACTTTCGCTTTTGTTATGCATCCCCCTACGGTGACGGTACTCGCATAATATCTGCCTATCTTAACTGTACTTCTATGCATAAGATAGGTAATTTCACTCGCATACTTTAGCTAATGCAATTACTTACTCTTCAATCCTAATTTGCAAAAAAAAAGGAGGAAGGAGTGAGAGAAAAAAAAACTTGTTTTGTAGGTATAGGTACATGTTCTACATTACATTATATGGCAAATTTTGCCAGCGGCTTTTGACAAGGCAGGAAGACAAGTTCCGTAAGGAAGGAATGGAAAGTAGTTTTTCTTAATTCACATTTCTGCCTGCCTATATCCTTGTAAGTCATATTTTGTGGTCAGTTAATTGGCCTACATATTATGTACATGTTGAGATCGGAATCGAAACTATAACTTTCAGCGTGCAATCAGAATTGCCGTGTATGTCATAAATGAAACTGATTAAATTCATTATTACGAATTCCTATATAGCTGAATCTGACTAAGCGTTCACATAACTTCATAACTTCAACGTAATAGTTTTTAAACATACGTCCTACAATTGTTATGCACCCAGACCGGTTCTGCTGACCACGCTAACGATAAACATCCCTACCTGATCTTCTCTGTTATGTAGATATACAATTAAAAAAGTAGTTTTAGTATATTCATATTCAGTCATTATATTAATCGATAGAGAAAGAAAACAAGAACAAAGGTGGAGGCAAGAATAATAATGGTAATAGTAATAATTTAGGTAACAACTGCATATCCTTCCAACTTTCACTTCCGTTTGCGTAATAAAAATACTTCCTGTCTATGTAATAATACGCTTAGTTAATCGCTGAATATAATATAGAAAGATAGTCTAATCGAAATCTATATGCTTGATAAAATTTGTGATTTTTAATCTTGAATAATACTATATTAGGCTATTTTTAATATAATTTTGTTGTGGGTGTGATTTTGAAAGTTTAAATTTTACTATGCTGCAGGAGGCTATCACTAATCAGTGCCGCAGACTCAGTGCGGATAAAAGACTATCAGATAGAGCTTAAGATTGATGAGATGAATGATGAATAATACAGCTGATAGAAAAGATAAAAATACTCACCCGAATAATTCCAAGATAAGCTTTTCATCGTCTTGGAGAGAGCCTTCAGGAGCAGCAGAAAGTTCACAGACGAGACGGAGACCACATCCGAGTTGATCGTATTGCAAAACTTCATCCAAAGATGGATCGTATTCTTTCATGTTGACATCAACGGTCTCACCCCGAGCATCATTGATCTCAACGGAACGACGCTTTCGGTTCCATCCCCAGCCGTGACTCTCCTGACCGTGGTGACTCTCGTGACCGTGGTGACCAAGGTTAAGGTTGAATCCTATTATATTTACCAAAAGTAACAAAAATTAATTTTATGTATGTGGAATGTAGTTCCAAATTTCAAGAAAGTACAGAAGAAAATAATCTTCTATTATTGTTCCAACGTCTACAAAATTAGTATGGCATAAGTACATATTTCCTGATGGTAATCAGTAGCTGTCCTTCAAATACTACCGCCTTTAAAATTCTACGATTTCCATGGGGATATCAAAAAGGTTTTGACACCTTTATTTAATCGTTTTTAGTCTGATCACATAATACTTCAGGGGTAACTTTCAATGAATTCCAAGTTTAATGATACAATATTTTTCACTGTATATAGGTTATGTAAAGAAAATATGGGGTCTTAAAGATTTGAAAAAATGAAACAGATCACCATTAGGGAAGTTACTATTACTATTCAAAACTGTCACAATAACTTACCAGCATGTCCATGACCGCGCTTAAGATGGAAAAGACCAGCAACAACAGCAGCTGCCTTTAGCTTAAGAAGAGCAGCACCGGCTAAACCCGAGCCCAAAAGACCGGAGTGACCCGTAATGGCAGCAATAGGGAGCAATGGGATGATCACACCAAGACCCGCCCCATGACCCATAGTAATGACCACAAAGGCCAGGTTAAACAAGGCAACGAAAAGTAAAGCTCGGATATTCATCTGTGTAATAAATCACAAAAATAAAATACTGAATTTAAAAATCACCACTCAAATCTTAAGGTACACAAACTAAGTAATTTTGGCTTCAATTAGTAGTCAGCCAGTGCTAGACAAAACGTGTATAGGGCTCCAACAAAACAAATCACATATAAAAATTTCCAACGAATCGAAATCCAATAAAATAATTTCCAAAATTTAAAGTCTTGCTTATAAATTTTTCGGCCACTTGTTTAAGTCCACAACGTTTTGCCACCACTTATTATTGTAGTTGGGTATTTATAATTTCTCAAAAAAAATATATTTTTGAAATTTAATAAAACAATCTCTCACCTTAAAATGATTGAAATGTAACCTCACTGCGTTCAAAAGAAACTGAACTGTTATTATTAAGAATGAATTTCTTACAAAGGAGCTGTGTTGTGAATTGCTGAGAGTTGTGAGTGAGTATGATGTCAAGGAGGGAGCCGGGCTGAGTTTATATACTGGAATTGAAATCACTTTCCCTCCATCTTCGTCCCATATTTTTACACATTCAACATTATGAGTGTGTGAGGTGGACTTTACCAGAGACAGAGATACAATAACAGTAACTGCAGATCTTCCCATTGTTACCTATTACATATTTTAATGCACCTACCTACCTGCCTACGACTACGAGTAGTTTTCACTTTCAGTCATCTGACATGCAGTACCCCAGCCCCATGACATCGTCAAAGGAATCGCCAATAGCCCACAGAGATTATGTATTCAACACAGACATGACAGCTGCACATGCAATACCATAACAAAACTTACCTCATACTCCCCACCACTCACAAAAAGCACATGCATCAGATCTTCACTATAAAATTATGTATTGTTGTTATATATTGTAGTCTATGCTCATAGACCAGTGTGTCAGGAGGTGTACTCAACTGATATCCCTCTGTCTTTTACAGAATCTGACTGATCCCATATCCCATATCATTATAATATATCAACTATATCTTTTTACACTACAATTTTTTGTTACCTATCTCTACATGTGATCCTATACTGCATATTATACTGACTGATATTCGTGAGCGTGAGTGAGTGTGCCTACCTGAACAAACACGTTATGCTTCACAACATGATACAAAAAAGTTGACCCCTCTGATTTGACCGGAGGTTCCTATAAGACACACAGATATACCTGCTATATAGTTAATCATATGTACGCACGCTACTTCCTTAACTTCCTTTCGTAGTGAAAATGAGGAGAATTCCAACTTAAATATTCCAATTCGCCAATTCCTATTCGTTTGAGTACCTTTCTTAAGCAGTATGGTGCATACTGCACTATATACGTTGCATCATTACCGCAAGCATGTTCCTTAGAATATAGTATGATCAACGAACCAAACTAAAAACCAAAAGGAACCATAAGTAAAATGTAGCCAAATCAAAGTTGAAGAAACGAAGCAAAACAGCCAAAACAACAATGGAAGGCAGTCATACAGATATAATAATACAACTACACCTTAAAGAACTTTAAGTAAGTTGTTCGTCAGTCTTATCAAAAGTTGATCGTATATTGTACATACTAACCCACCTACCTACCTATAGGTATATGGGTATGTACGTGATCCCAACTGCACAATAATGTTGCACAATTCACCGCAAATCCCTTACACACATAATGAGTTGGATGCGAGCGAGCAGAAACGGAAGTTCAAAATATACCTATACTACCTATGCAATTTAACAGAATATGCGTTTCGATCTCGATTGTCTGAACAAGTCATAATCATTATCATCCTACATCATCAATAAATACCGTAACCATGTCGTATATCGTATATGCTATATGAATTACCCATGCCTTCGAGGCAATAGAGTGTAATTACACCTATATAATTTATTTTATCACCAACTGTTAGGTAGGTCCTCTATACACAATTCTGTATAGTCATGGAATGGAGCAGACCTTATACAGACATCTTACTTGGAGATCTAAACAGCATCTAAATAGTGCAACAAAGTACAAAAAAAAGCAATGGGAGAATTTCTGATAACGACTACGATTATATGATTGTTCACAATTTTCTTTTGGTAATTCCATGTTATACTTTCTTCCAAGTTGGAAGTCGAACACAATCTCACGCAATTGATGTTGTTTGTATCGGTACTATTGGTCTGTAGGTACCTATACATTTTGACAAATTACTTATTTTCCTACTAAACCGAAGCTATTAAGCAATTAAGCTATGCGTAGATTCTGTTTGGAATGTTTTTTTGGAGGATTTTAACCATTTCTTGTCCATATTCGATTAGCGCGTAAGCAAAAAATAAAGCATATGTATAGGTAGAAGATTCATTAGCTATACAGAAGTGCTGTGACGAACTCCATGGGTGGGCTTTACTTTTTAGTGCTATCAAGTTCAGCTTTTAGACTTTCAGACAATCAGACAGACAGACGGTAGTAGTAATAATTGATGAAAGTTTAAGCAACTACTTTTTGTTACATTTTTTGTTGTGATTATTTATTTGATTTGTATTATTTTGAGTAATCTCTAAGATGCTATACGCTCCTACTAAGAGTCTAGAGAATATTGGAAGTTGGAATTTGATAGAATATAATATGCATAATAAGGAATTTGACGATTATCTGATTATTAATATTATTTAACTTATGGCTTCTGGCTGACCCCTATGACCTGGCATGCTGCATGCCAAGTTACGCACATTTCAAAAAACTGTTTTTGCTGTCTCAACGTTTTTGTTTTGCATCAACTTGGCGGTATAACAATAACAATTATTGTCGGTATCGGTCACTTTTAAGTGACCTACTGTCTGTAATCTGAAAATGTCTGTACTGTCTGTTTCTCTGAGAATTATGTAATAGGCTGGTCCGCTAGTATCATCTAGCTTTTATTGAAAAAGGCTGGCCTACGTCTGCGGTATTATCAATATTTCACATTTATTTTATTTGTTTATGAGAATATGTGGAGCGGTCAACCATTTATTTCTCTGACATTTTGTCTTTGTCAAAACTTTCAGATAATTTATTGTGTAACGTCAGTGTGACTTGTAGGAATAAGTTAAGGAAAGATTAGCACGTCAAGACGACCGACAGGCTCAGACTTTGACCAGACATCAATTTCACACTCTCTCTCTCTCTCTCAAACGTGTACTAACTGCCAGAAGAAATAAGTTAATCATGGAGAGTATAGGTTTAGTAGACATCAGATTTATTGTAATAACCGAACAATTTGACGTTGTTATTATTGATGTTGCATATCCTTTAGAAAAAAAAGATTTTGTTTACTTCAGTACCTACATTATGAAATATTCAATAGTATTTTTTAATTGTTTAATTTTGAAATTGTAACAGATCTTCGTAACAGATTCGACAACTTATTATTGTCGTCAGTTGACGTTATATGTCAGATCAGAATTGGCTACACATTTCGATTCGAAGTCGAGAATAAATCATAATCACAAAACACATGTCTTACGTCCACGAACGTTATTGTACAATTATGGTTTCGATGCTTTCTAATGGAATATGTAATTAAATAATGGAGCGGAAAATTACTGCAAACTGCAACAATGAACTGCACAATGCCCTCACTACTAGTCAGTCCCACAAAGTCTCACAATTGACGAAAAGGAAATGAAATCCACGTCCACGTGCAACGCTGAACGTGTTTGAAGCCTAAATCAGTCAATAATATCAACAACCACAAAATTTGCATTCGAAACATAAGACATTCACAATACTTACTGTTTAATTTATGTGACTGCTTAGTCCAAGTATGATCAAATTATCATAAGCTGTGTCCGATAAATGCCCAATGTCCAAATGTCCACTGAAAAGAAGAGTTCAACAGGTCAAAACTTCAACTCATGTAAAAACAAATATCAAAACTCAAACCTGTCAAAATCAAAATTACGAGTTATACATTAATGACAATTTTTTCCCCATTTAATTTACGAACCACACTAACTATAATACTATTCTGAAAGACTACAGACTACAGACTAATGAAACTCACACCAGCAGATAATATGACACGGATTGATGGGCCATCGACTTTAATTAACAACCTATCCAGATTTTGACGGATGAAAATTAAAATTGCTTCTTTTTACTATTTTTTACGCATCTTTAAACTCCTATCGCCTATGAGAGCAAGTCCGAAGCCGAAGCCGAAGACCTAAGATTTTATCTGACAGTGTTGTTAGTCATAAATATTTATGTTAAATATCTGCATACGCAGTGTACAGCTCACCTTATTTAAATGTTATCATTGATAGTGAATGACCATTGAACTATTGGAAGTAAGTAAACAGTTATGAGACAGAGACCCAGTGGGCCAGTGCCAGTTGCCAGTGGACGAGATATGAGATGATAATCAGATGAAGTAAATAAACAAGTTTTTATCTTCTTCTCTTTTGTCACGTCACCTACTACGTACCCTCCTCCATATTCACAGATTAGAATCCTACACTAGTCGTGAGTTTACACTTAACAAGAACAACAGCGTTATTCATATAATAAAATAACAATGGTGAAAAGATAACTACGATTTGGTTGGTTGGGATGAAGACGCCGAGATTTAGATACTGATAACGTGAATTGATGAGTGAAGATGTTTTTGTAGATTTGTAGATTGTGAAGATGTTGAAGATGAGCGTGCGTGATTGCCTTCGCGCCATTTCCATACCATCGGAAACAAGTTTACATCTGCATGTCTGCATGCATAATATTATAATCATTTACACAAATTTTTGGATTTTTCGAGACTTGGAGAAAAAGGAACCAGTTGCCAGCTGGTGCAGTTAGTTGGCTTGAATTGAAAAGTATCATCTTCCTTATCTTTTGTTTTCTGTAAACTCCCCATCGCCTTTAGTTACTTGGCAGTATTTCCTTTCAATGCCATATAACACCAGCACAACGCGCGTACAAATATATGCATAATATTATATGCAAATTTAACATGTTTGTAAGGAATTGTCCACAAATGGTGTCATCAAAATATCCTCATTTTTAGGACCCTGTTATCAGCTTAATTAGTGCGTAAATGGCAATCTTAAACATGGAATGCCATCAGTGTCCCAGCAGGCCCATTGACCCTACCAATGACGCCATTTAAGGACGACCCCTAACATAATGTGAAGCCCGTTTAAATTGGTTTTCTCAATGAAGCACGCTCACGTAAAACCCCAACACTATAATAAAAAACAACTCAATAAAATAAAAGTCACCGTCAGCTCAATTGAAAGTACAACCATGGAATTAAAAAATGAAAACTCAATTTAAAATCTTAATAATAAAAATGTGATCTCCTACTATAATATCATAATATTAGGCCACTGTAGTCTCGCAGATTATTATGCGTTTTGTACTGTGCCGATTGCAGACTGACCAAGACTGCATAGTCAGTACTTTCAATTTAATAATGATATAGGAAGTATAAGCGGAAAACGAATAATCCAAAACCAGCTATTATAAAATAATTTGAAATTTAAACCCGCAATACATAATTTATGGTAATTGTATTATTGTAATTGTTATTTTCCATATTACATATATCTACGCCGACGATTATAAAATGGGTTTATTAGTTCACAACTTTTATTCGCCGGAGAGAAGTTTTTTATAAATATTTTATTACTGCGTGCCATGATGAAAGCTAGTATTATGGCAATTATAAATACGTATAGCTGTAGGAACGAACGAAAACGATGGAAAATAGCGTTGGTAATTTTTGACATCCACATCATATATATTTCCCTACAGTATCCAAGCAATATAATTCACTTTCACAAAAAATTACCTGTTTTTTTGTGTGTGTGGTCTAAAAGTACATACATTATTATGTATGTAGTAAGATTGCTGCTACTGTTCTGCTTTATTTTGCTTAAGTCTAAAATGAAAATTGTGGTTCAAATTATCAATTACGGTTCTTACGATTACATTACATGGGTGTGCATTATTATTCTTGATTCTTGATTGTTTGTGTGGGGATATTACAATAATAAGGATGTGACATAAATGAC
>JAQFZE010003238.1:0-12927 GCA_034695245.1 Dicyrtomina saundersi | reverse complement strand
TGTGTAAAACTAACTTTTGTTTAAATTTATGTAATTGTAAAACGATTTAAAGAAATTTAAATTTGTCAAACAATTTTCAGAAAGTAAAACAATTTACGTAAATTTTAAAAGCTAATTTTAAAACTTTTAATACTAATTAAAAATATAATTTATTTTTAATTTAGATATTCAAACCCAATTTTTAAGATAATTTTGTTTGTAGTTTCTAAAAACGTTTTTAAAAATTTGTAAGACCTCTTTTTTTAAATTTTTAAAACTGTTTTAAAAAATTTTAAGGTGATAAAACAAATTTTTTAAAAATTTTAAAACGATTTTTTTAAATTTGTAAAACTATTTGAAGATAGTTGTCAAACCATTTTTTAAAAATTGTATAAACTAATTTAAAAAAATTGTAAAAATTATTTAAAAAGATTTAGATTTGTAAAACTATTTTAGGAGAATTGTAAAACTATTTTCATGAAATTTTGTATTCGTAAAACTAATTAAAGGAATTTATAAAACTTATTAAAAAATGTTAAAAAACTATATTCGTAAAACAAAATAAGTAATAATTAATTTAGATTAGTAAAACTACTTTTAGAAAATTTTGTATTTGTAAAACTATTTTAAGAAATTTATTTTGATGTAACTAATTAAAAACGTTTGTACAACTATTTTTGTAAAATTGTAAAACTTTGTAACGAAAACATGAAAAAATAAATTAGATTGAAAATCAACACATACAAATATTCTAAAAAAACAAAAACATTGTGTAACATGTGTATTGTAACAGAAAATAAAACCTATTATGAAATTTTTATACTTGGTTTAAAATTCTATTCCCAACCATACTATCTATTGGAAAATTTTAACATTTTTGTTTGTTTATAAATAGTTTTTTCTATTAGTTTAGCTTTTAGTCTCAATTTAGGAGCTAAAAGCATGTCCTACGGACGCGCAATACCCTCACAGGCGGGTGTGAGAAGAAGCCGGGTTCAAAACCAGATTCAAAACCAAACCTAGAGCGGGTACCAAAGCCAGAGTCAATACCAAAGCCAGATAATTACATATTATAACGTAGCATACTACTAACATACTGTTGCTTATTGTGCCATCATCACTTAACGTACATAACAAACCTTGCAAGCCAACGCCCGGAGCCTAGACAACGGATAATGTCAGTGGGTATAGGGTTCTATGGTGTGCATGAAGCAAAATGGCGGAGCATTTAAATGACATGAGTCATAGCAATGAGTTCAAGAAATGGTTTAAGATAGCGCAACATTACATCGATATCTACCCTAAGCTGGTAAAAAATTTAAAAGTTTGCGCTGAAAATTCAACGATGACTGTATGTACCTTAGAAAAATACTAATGAAAAGTTCCTAAGTAATTAAAAAATCTCCATAAAAATTCGAGGATGTTTGTTAGTACAAAAATATTATTATATTCAAAACCTTCACCGGCCACGTACAAAATTCAACGATGACTGTATGTAGTTCAGAAACCATTATAAATTTAAACACTCTTTTTAAAAATTCAAGGATGTCTGTAACTAGTTCAGATTATTTATGGTGAAAATTCAATGATTTTTGTATGTATTTCACAAAATATCCATGTCTTTTCAAAAAAATTCAAAAATTCGCGCCGGAAATTCAACACTGATAATATTTTATTTAAAGATAGGCTAGATTATGGGCTTAGGTTAAGACGCCACCTTACGCCAACTTACATAACCTTAGGTCAGGTTGAAGCAACACTAGCGCCACTACACCAGTTGCAAAACCAGGGGACTTTACACCAGGACCAACACTATACGACACTAGCGCCACAGGACCATCACCAACCAACTTCAGTTTAATACATGGTGAAGAAACTTAAGTGACAACTAACGATAACTTACGCAACCCCAAATTAGGTTAGTAGTACATAAACATCCGCTTTGGCTCAAGAAATGAGCTAACTTTTTTTGGCTCAAAAAATAAGCCAAATTTAATTGGCATAAAAGAGAAAGTAGCGCCATCTTTTGACAACTTACGCAACCATAGGTTAGGTGAAAGCGACACTAGCGCCATCCATCGGCAACTTACGCAACCATAGGTTAGGTTGAAACGACACTAGCGCCATCTATTGGCAACTTACGCAACCATGGGTTAGGTTAGTAGTTCACAAAAAATCCGCTAGATGGCGCCTGCATGTTTTTTCTCACAAAAATGTATGAAATCTGACTAAAACATACCACCAGCATTTCTATTTCTATTGTATACGAACCTGTTTCCCCGGACATCCTTTAGGACATTTTCTATCAGCCATCTTTCAGGACATTTTCCACCTGAGATATTTTTCACCCAAATCGTACAGAGAAAATTTTCCTCCCAGTGTCTGTATATATATTTTATTTTCATCAAGTTGATATTCAGCCAAAGCCCTTACAACCCCTTCATGTTACCTTTATAAATTACAGATACTGCTTAAATATTTAAATTTGATTCTTGGCTATTAAGATATAGTACACGATGTGTATTGTAGTCATAATAATTAAAATAAATAAAACTGTAAATGGGTTTATTAGTCTATATAAGTTATTTGGTTGGATTGATGATTCTGGCGTGTTTGTAGCTGTAGTTTTTATTTTAAGAACCTCACACCAGAACTGATACATTTTCTTCATTGATTTGGCAGTACAAGCGTCGTCCGTGAACAGTTTTTGTATGTAATTAGATTTAGTCAGTTTGCGTTCGTTTAGACCTTTGTGCGATCTTGATGTTGCGTATGCGGAGCATTTGAATATAACGTGGTAGATGTCCTCTTCTTTGCAGTTAGTTGATTCGCCATTTTTCTAAACCTTATTCATCATGCCTAATTAAATTTTGCTGGCTTTGATATTGATGTAAGGGTGCCCAAAACGGAGTTGTTTAATTAATTTCATTGTTTCCCATAGGACATCAGCTCTGTAAATTTTACTTGTGTATGCGTGAGTCTTGATGTTATGGAAAAATTTCATGTTGGTACTATTCAGCATGTCTGCTACGTCCAGATTAGTTGCATTTTGTTTTGCTTTGGCAATTAATATCACTGCATTTGTATTATTAAGATACTTTGGGCTGAGCTTGCCGAATTCGGATTGCAAGTTTAGGGATGTGAAAAGGTGATGCAATTGCACTATCCAATTTAATTTTGGCGTTTTGGACTTAAGGTTTTTCAGTTCCAAAAAGCAGTTGTAATTCATACTGTTTAGACCATTCCCAAAAATATTGTTTTGTAAAAATTTAACTGTGGCTTTGAAGATTGCGAACCTTACTTTTGACATTCCCGTCTCAAGTCTCAGTATATATGCTGGTGTCATTGGAATAGTGTTTGTCAAGGCTCGTCAGAACTAGGTCTGGAGCATTTTGATATCTTCAATGTAATTGAGTGCCCAGATTTGGGCTGAGTATAAGACAATTGATTTAATTAGAGAATTAAATAGTTTAATTCGGACTTCTAGTTTGTTGCTCTTGGTATTTCTAAGTAGTATGTAGAATTGACTGAGAGCGGTCTTCGCCTTGAAAATGAATTTGTTTTTTGCTTCTTCAAAAGTACCGTTGAAGCACATCGGAATAGGTTCCTAGGTATGTATATTCCTTGACTTGTTCAATTTGCTTATCCCCCCAATATATTTTTGTGTTCTTTACGTCATTTTTTAATCTACTATTGGTTCTAAAAATTATGTACTTTGTTTTAGACAGGTTTACTTTTAAGAGATTTTTGTCAAAAAATGTTTTCACACTATTTATTTGCTTTTGCAACTCGCCAGGCGTTGGTGCCGCCAAAATTATGTCGTCTGCGTAGAGCAAATTAAGGATTGTAATAGTTTACATTTGAATTTCTAATGTGCCACTTTTGGCCACTTCTGCTACTATTTCATCCATATATAAGTTAAATAGATTTGGCGATAGAGTTTTCCCCTGCAGAACTCCAATTAATACTTTTATCCAATCTGTGTATCCGAATTCGGTTCTGGCTTTGGTTATAACATCATTGTATATTTCCGCTATTACTTGTATAAATTTTGAGCTTACTCCCTTTTCTTTAAGTTTTTTCCATAGCATGCTGTGAGTAATACTATCGAAGGCTTGCCTGAGGTCAATGAACAGAGCAAAAAGATAGTTGTAGTTAGGTTTGGAAAGTGACTTTTGAATCATTGACATTAGACAAAATATGTTGTCCTGACAGCCCATTCGCTTTCGATATGCAGTCTGATTCTCGTGTAACTTGCTATTTATTTTGCACCAACTCTGCAGCCTCTCTGAAAGAATGATTGTGAACAGCTTAGTTGAAGTTTTAAGTAGTGATACCGGCATATAATTTGATGGTACGTTTTTTTCACCCTTTTTTAATATTGGGATAATTATAATTTCATGCCATCGTTGAGGTACTTTCTGCGTTGTTAAAATAATGTTAAAGATTTGAGTTAGGGTTTTGATGTAGTTATTTTCGAGGTTTTTCTAGACTTCGTTTGGTATGCCGTCACTCCCAGGTGATTTTTTGTTAGCTAGCTTACGCTTACGTATTGCCTTATAGACGTCTTGTATTGTTATCTCGCTGTCCAGTATGTGGTCAGTATTCTGGTTGTTGGAATTTAGAGTTGCCTTATCCAAACTTTCCTCCCGGTTTAAGATAGTATTGTAATAATTAAACCAATTCTCAAGATATATGCTATTTTTTATTGTGACGTGCTTGCTTTCTCTAAAAGTTTTGACGGCTTCCCAAAAAGATTTGGAGGAATTCGAATTTCAAATCGTATTTCTGATACTTTCATAGTACTTGTTTCGCTTTAATTCAATGAGATTCTGATAATAGTTTTGCTTTAGTGTAATTAGAGACATGTTCCGCAAGCTCGATCTCACTACTTTGGCACTTGCATCTTCTAATTTTTCGTATAAGCATATTGCATTGTTGCTTTTGTACCATGCATTCGGTATCAAACCATTCTAAAACATACTACCAGCATTTCTATTCCTATGGTATACGGACCTGTTTCCCCGGACATCCTTTAGAACATTTTCTATCGGCCATCCCTCAGGACATTTTCCACCTGAGATATCTTTCTCCCAAATTTTACAGAGAAAATTTTCCTCCCAGTGTCAAAATCAGGTCTAAATACAAGATTTTTGCAAATAATGTTGACACTTTTGTTGCTTTGGACACATATTTACGTAATCATTGCTCACAAAAAAACGGCAAAAAGAAGAATTTTAGTACTTTAGTTCAGGACTGTAGCATATTTCTAAAAATACCTACTAATACAAATTTTATGTAAAGAAACACTCGCTCATTTTGGTAACTTGAATTTGATACTAGGAGGAAAATGTCCTTTGTGCGATTTAGAAGAAAATGCCTTACAACCTGTCCCTTTACGTACACTTTAGGAAATGAAAGCCAAATAATGATGCTGGGATGAGTCAAGTAAATTAAGAGAATTTATATTTTAGTTCATAGCATGTCAATAAATATGTTCCTGATCGTGCTGTGGTTTTTAAACAATTCCTTTGATTTAAGGATTTGCATTTTGTCTATTTCAGTCATCATCTGTGCAAAACTCGGTCTGATTTTACCTTTTATTGATTTCATAATTCTTGCTGCTTCTTCATAGACTAGACTTTAAATTACAAGTTTAGTTGGAACATATTGAAGTTCTTTATGCAGATGTTCATTACGTGTTTCCTTAACCCATTAAAAAAACCGATTGGAAATTATCATAGTGTGGCTTTATTTGGCTTGTGTGTGTACTGATTAAACGTTGTTTCAATTCGAGTTCACTGCGTTGATGTTTTGGAATTGAACTTTTGACGAAGTTGTAAGTTTTTGGGTATGTGCCTTTGTGACTGGTGTGGTGTCGTTTCACACGGCGTTCTTCTCTCCTAAACGTTTTGTTCGAATTTTCAGTTGTGAATGTTGGCGTTTTGAATTTTATTTTTAAATTTTTTTATTCTAGCAAGTAAGGGCTGAATAATCCTAACTGTTTCGGCTTTCAAGTGACGTATGGTTTTTTTCATTTTAGTTAACTCGTCAATATTGAATTCACAATAAGTCTTGTCAATATTTTTCTATTTTTGCACGCCCTGTAGATAGATCTTTGCGCATATCGTACAGCTTTTCAAATATGAACTCCTCTGCACTTGGGCTTGTGTCTTTAATAGTAAAATTGTTGTACTCAACACTGTTATCACTTTGTGCGTAGTGTGACATTATATATTTTGTCTTACGATGCTTTATATGACTGATTAATTTTAACTTTTTGCCTGTTATTAAATAATTTTAAAATTATGTCAAAATATAGTCTATGTAATATGATTGTTCAGTAACTATTTATACTTCCTAGACTGTTGTAAAAGTTTATGTCTAATAATAAAATTTACAGCTGTTATGGCCTACTATTAACACTTTGCTACCTGTGTGTTTGTCCGTGCTGTAAAATTAGATGTTGCACGTTTGGCGTCTCAATTAGTAAAAGGCAGTATAACAACAGCAAAGTAAGATCGTCTAAAGTCGAATGATATCGTCATAAATGATGATGGGTAATTATAGTAAATTGAATTAAATTTAATTTTACAGAATTTAATTCCTGAATTTACTGAACAAATAATATTTAAATTTAATAACAGTACATATATTAATGTTGGATAATCTATATAATAATTGTTGATAAAATATAAATCTATTATTATTACCGGTACTTTGTATTTAAATGTGTTCTGCATGTTGTTAGCAGTTGACTAATTTACGTGGTGAATAATTATAATACCAAGGTTACAGCGTCCTACACAAACCCTCGTCCACTTACCTCCACCGAAAAATGGTGCTGCTGTGCGACCTTACGGGTTATTGTGTTGCCATCGTAAGTATTGTGCTATGCTTCAACTCCTTAACCAAGTTACACTTATATTTGAACTACATATTATTATGTACTGCGTCAATATATTCATCGAGACCATATTGTATTTCCTTTTACCTTTCTTTTGAATCCGCATTACTAATATTCTGACTTCGTCGCTCATGATTTTAACTCAGCTATTATAAAGGAGCGGGCACAAATAGTGTCTCGCTACGCCCTTTCTAGTGACACACTTTTGAGTTAGGTTAGGTACAGGCGTACAGGATAGCCCGGGGGTCTGGAGGGCGAAGCTCATCCAGGTACGCAATGGGAAGCGATCGCTTAAGGGAAATATAATCTAACGGCGCAGGTACCAAGGCAAGGTAGGAGGCTTGTGCACGAACTCTAGCTGTTGTCAATTGGTCCATCACAAATTCCTTTGTGATGGACCAATTTTCAGCAGCTGCCTGTACTGTAACACCTTATCTCTTTAGCGGTCCTATAATATTGTAAAGAACTACTTGAGCTCTTCCAAGAACTGTATTTGTATTCGTCTGTTGTTGGTCTTGGTTTCCTTATGTATGTACGCTGATGACTGTATGCACATATCCTGCAGAACGTCAATGGCGGAGGTCACGGCGTCTGCCATAGTATGATTGCTGGTAACACTTGCTCTTCTGGATGTATTGGTGAAAATATTGTGTGGATGAGAAATGACACGAATAATCAAGAACTCTGAATGAACGTTTACAAACCTGTTGGTATTTAATATTGATTACTCGAAATACGAAACTAGAATTTGGAATTGGAAATCGGAAATTGGAACTTTTCAGAGAACGAATGTGTACTAGTCCAAGCCTACACCGTAACTGGCAATTCTTGGCCGTAGTAGCTGTGGCAACACGAGAAAGACGATGACGGCATGAGCCAACGAGTCTGTTCATAGCAGGGCGGCCTTCGTCGCAGGGTTAAGACCGTTTGAATCGCTACACGTCGTTGGTGCGGGTAGTGTAGTGCAGTTGTAACTTTTGTCATACTGTTTGTGTAGTTGAGCCTGAAGCCATTTTGATGCAGTCCAAAACATCTCCAACAGCAGTGGTTTTTTAAGTCAGAAATTTTGCGGGAGCTAGGTTAAGCTTTTTTAGTTTTTTATTAAGCCGCTGTTCCTGCATTCATTATTCAGCTAGTTTACATGCAAGGAAAAGTGGAATAAAATGTGGAATAAAGGCTTTATTCGACTTTTTTAATTCTACATTGGTAGTGCATGTAAACGCGCAGGAATGCGGAATTAGACCGAATGTGGAATATGACGTCACATGTGAAATAAAATGTGGCATAGTATATTCAACTTGTTCTAGGTAGGATAAGTGGGAAAATGTGGAATAAGGGCGGTTTCAAAATAACGCGCGCAGTTTCAAGCTTTTATTGTCATCCTTGATGATCCTTGCTGTATGTTATGCCACATTTTACATCGGCATGTAAACGCTTATCTAAATGTGGACTAATAAAATGTGGGATAATTTAAGTTCTCTTTTTTTATTCCACATTTTCTTATTTCACATTTTACTGGCGCATGTAAACTAGGTCATTGTTTGATCGTCCTTATTTATTTACTATAAACAGGCGGAGCTAGAATGTTCTATTGGTCAAATAATTGTATCAACACCTTCACGATTTACTCGGACTAACCAAAGTAGAACCTGGAATACAGGAAATGGGTCACCCGATGCAGTGTGCTTCACTGTAGATCAGTCTGGAGTTTCAATATTTGGTGCCTGCATTTTCTCTGGAACCGGGACTTATGAATACGAACTAGAACTATTTCAAGAGGTATGTACATCATTAAAAACTGCTCCATCACACAAGAAAAGAATCCCCCACCGGTGGTAGCGATAACATTTATTTAAGCGCCTCCTTTGGCCCCTTTAATATTGTACGGCAGTAAGAGTCAGCTCTGTTTGCTTGAATTAAGTTGCATCACAATTACTTACCGATAAAAGTTGTAATACATCCGAATTATGTTCCGATGTATTATAGTATAAATGTTCCCTCGCTAATAGGTTGAACACACTGACATACAAGCAAGAGAAATAAAGTTTTCAAGAATCATAGTGTAAAGAATTCGTGAGAAATTCCAACAATGTAAATGCTGTCAAAGCGCAGTAGAGTACGATAGATAATAGTAATAAATAGTACGTTGGTAGATTAAAATAGGTAAGGTAATTATTCAGGAGTAATAATAAGTAGTGGCTAGGAACAAGACTAGATACTAAAGGATGGCTACAGATTTGAATTCCCAAATACATAGTCGGAATAATAATAATTCCAATATAATAATATTAATAACAATCGCCATCACAAAACACCAGAACTTCTTCGGAACCGTTACATGCCCTTGTCCTCCTTGACCTCGTCTCGAGGTCACATTAGAACTAGCAAGGAGAGGATTTAGACGACTTCGAGGTTGTTTTTACCTCCTCCCAGGTCCGGAGGGACAGATCGTTCAAAGTAGATCAGATAACCGGGGCCGGGCTCTCCTAGGGGCTAGGGGCCGGACGAGGGCTCCATGGAAACTTAAAATGAAACTTACTGCCTATATTTTGTATATCAAAACATTTATGTACAATTAAAACTTGCTGTAATTTCGTTTTTAATAGCATTTTTAGATTACAGTTATAGAAATATTTCAATTTATTATGATACAAAACTCCATTTTCCGGCATTTATAAGCTTACTAGGGAACTCACGCCACGCCATATGTAATTTCTTGATTTTAAAAGCACTACCCACAATCAATTACGCTGTAATTGGTGACTACAGATCTAAAAGCAACTTCGCTGCGTTTTGCGCAGTTCGTTTTAAAACCGCTTGCCAAAGTTAAAAATAAACTATTTTTTGCAACTTTGCAACCATGGCTGCACGAGTCTAGTCATACTAGACTAGGGACTTGGTTAGACTTGTGGGCAATTTTGGATCGTCTGACTAGACTTGACTAGCCTAGCCGGGCTTATAGTTTCATCTGACTTGACTAGACTAGACTACTTGCCTAATTATTACAGTAAATAGACTAGACTTGACTAGGCTGTTTGGCTAATCATCCCGCCTTTTTCTATTTACATGTTAGAATTTGAAAACTCCATTATGTTTTTACATTAGAGCATTTAAACCATCGGCATTCATATTAGGCAATGTTTATGAGCTCTATATTCCTCTAATATTATTGCATAAATCAATGCATACCCTTAGTTGAGCAGCATACATTGATTGCTATTTTCAGGTACTGCATACATATGTTCGAATCAAAGGCATCATAAAGGGCGAAGACGATTATTTTTTTGCTACGCTGGAGTGACAAACTAATGTTGTTTTATTTAAAATTTACG
Organism: Dicyrtomina saundersi; assembly: GCA_034695245.1. Taxonomy (NCBI): domain Eukaryota; kingdom Metazoa; phylum Arthropoda; class Collembola; order Symphypleona; family Dicyrtomidae; genus Dicyrtomina; species Dicyrtomina saundersi. Next base: position 2,709 of record JAQFZE010003238.1, on the reverse strand, counting down.
TATTAATCGATATATCTAAACTCTTATTGCAGCCAGAAACCCCATTTTATCATTTTAAATAATATTTAACCTTTTGAAAATACTTATCGTTAGACCTTGAATTTGTTGTTAATTAACCTTGTTCTGTCGCCATATCCTTGGTAAGTAATAATTGCTCGAAATTCGAAAATATATACTAAATGGTATATAGGTGACTAGACTAGACTTGACAAGACAAACTTATAAAGTCCCTTGACTAGACTTGACTAGGCTTCTTGGGCATTTATATTATTTTGACTTGACTAGACTGGACTGACTAGTGCTATACATTTTGGACCATGACTAGACTAGACTACGTAGTCATTGTGGGCAGCTATGTATGCAACCCTGTAGCTCTCACAATTTTTGTCGGATTTTCAAAAACAAATTGAAGTTTTGTGATCTCTGAAACATTCACTAAACAGTTATTTAAAATTTCGAAAATGTTTTTTTTAAATTGGTTTTTACAACATTTTCAAAAAAATATACAAACTTTCGGAATTAAAAAATTCTTACAACGAAAGGGTGAGAAGTGGTAACGCCGAATCGGCTCCATTTAGTTTTTTTTTAAAGTGCGTGTAAAAAAAAGTAGATTTGCTTAAGAACATGATGCGAATGGGCATTTTATCTCGCTAAGTCAGATTTTTGAAAGTATAGATTTGCTAATGGTAACTAAACGGGTGCTATATTTAGTTGACCAGAAAATGAATTTTGATTCTTTAGAACCATGTTGCTCCCACAATTTTAGTTCCATTTTTTAAAAAATTATAGTTTTGTAACTCGCAGAACATTATCTAAAAAGGAAAATGGGGTATTTTTGGCGGTTCTCGGTAATAAGAATTGACAATTTTTAATAGAAAATGAAGTTTTTAAAATTTTGAAAAATCCAGAAACTAGTTTGTAGATATTGATACAATTATCAAAAAACTTTACATGTTTTGGAAATCAGACGAAAATTGTTCGAGCTAAAGGGTAGCGAACTGGTGAAGTATCAACAATTCATTTTTTTAAATTCAAAATTTGTAAATACGTATTGCACACGATCACACGACCAAGAACCTCATTTTTTGAAAAAAATTATAATTCTTCAAATTATACGACTGACTCTTCTCTCGTTAGTTTTGTTGTAAAACAATGTCTGAGAGATATAACACCAATTCTTTTGGAAATCGAAGAAAATTGAAGAACCTACAAGGTTGCAAAGTTGCGAAGAATCGATTTTTTGTACTTCGGCGCGTGATTGTGAGCGAACGGCGCAAAATGGAGTCAAGTTATATCGGATCTGCAGTAACCAAGTGCAGCCTAATTCATTGTGGGTATCGGTTTCAAAATCAAAATCGTACATATGGGGTAGTTTCCGAGTTAGTGCAAAATATTTTATAGAGAATTGGGATTTGAAAAGTGTAAAAGTGACGCCAAGCAAAATACTGAGCATAAGAGGACCAAAAAAATAAACTTGAACCAGGGCCGGGTCACATGACGCACCGTGCCTGCCTCCTCCCGGTAAAGTTTCGGCGCGACATTTTCTTCTCTCTGCATTGTGGCAAGGAAAACGATCTTGGGAAAATAACTTGCCACCGCCCTGGTCCCAAACCAACAAGGCGAGCAATCGCTTAAGTAGCCATTCCCGCCTTTTCTTCAGCGCGTGCTTGCACTTATGAAGTATGCGGTTCTTCGCAGAATTATTCCTGTTGGTTGAAATGAGGTATACATGGGATAATGTGCTTCATTTCCTGTAAGTAGTACAACAAAAACAGGAAGGAAGACAGAAAAGGTCAAGGAATGCGAAAAACAAAAATCAAGGTAAAATCCATTTTTATTAAATAGTTTCGACGTGGAACGCGGTCGAAACGGAACGAGTCGGAACGCGGTCGCCGGTCGAACAGTCTTGAAGATAGGAAGATGTGTATGCAATAGCAAATGGAAAGACTGCAGAGAAGTCTACTTTAAATGTACATCTACCTTCGTCTCGTGCCATGAAGACAACGGATGAGCACATGTACATACCTGTCCACTTACACAACTCCCCACCCCAAACTGATCCACTCCGACTTCACCCAAGTCCTATCTCTACTTGATCCACGATCCAAGCGTGGGAAAGACTCCCCCGACCTAGCAGTTCAGTAGTTAGACCACTGACCCGCCAAGCTGGGTTTGATGTTGAAAGTAGCCGTTTACGTATTGTTATAGTTGTAATCTTGGGGTGGGCAGTCGTGATAATTTGAGGGACATCATCCACGGACCAACCCTAAAGACGTGCGTAGCTAAACATTTATGCTCTTAATGTAAATTTATGGGATCTCTATGTGTAAAATCATGGGAAAGCAAAACGTACAACGTACCCACCTAAAAATGAAGGTAAGTATCTACGCTAATGTGTTTACAACAGCGGTTTTTGTTCGAGAGGGAAAAAAAGTTGAAAAAATATTGAAAGTTGCTCCATTCAACTGATATCTGCGGAAAAAGTATTACTGCGAACTTGACCAAAACCTATACAGCACTGCGCGGGAGCTTTTGTGAGGGCTTAAAAGTTATTCGAAGAAGATTAAGTAAAAACTGTGACATGTAGCGTACGACCTACGGACTGACAGACAGACAGATAAAACCATTTCAATAGATGCTTAAGAGCTAAAGCTCAGCATCTAAAAAGTAAAACCAAGCTTCTCCCTACCCTTTGGCATGCAAACCCCC
>JAQFZE010003237.1:0-12929 GCA_034695245.1 Dicyrtomina saundersi | reverse complement strand
TAGCTACTGCATGTACATACTATACTCTACTGGGCAAAATTAATAAGATGTGTTCTATCTACGCAATTATAATTTTATAGGGTCCTCATTTATGTGCTCTAAATATTACTGACGGTTAATATGTTGCCCAATTAACCAACGCAAATTGATTTGAGATATATTTTCTGAGTAATTAATATACATAGGTTGTGGAACAGATCGATTTTATAGTATGAAGGTGTATTCCTAATGTACATATGGCTAATGTAAGTGAGAGGGTTTGTAGTCCTGTAGTACAAGTAATCTTTTCCAAAATATCAAAAGTACTAAAAAGTCGTACCTATATACATATATATAGTTAAAAAATCAATAAAAAATAATGGCCATATTTGCTCATCATACAACTTCGAATTAATCCAACTCAAACCTGCAGATATTTATAATTTCTCAACTAGCCCACTTTTACCCTGCGCTATTGTGATTGTGATTTAGCACCATCTATATAGATTTATCGTCTGTCATTTCAAGAATCAAAATGACCCATATCCATTTTTAGCTAAATACAAAATTCACTATCTACAAAATAATTAAAATCATAAAAGCTTGAAAATAGTACATTTTGTACTTTTTCAAAACAAGTAAACAGAACAATTTACACTTTTCCAAAACTTGTAAATAGAATAATTTACACTTTTTTAAAACAAGTAAATAGAATAATTTATACTTTTTTAAAACATGTAAATAGAACTTTTTTGTAATTTAAAAAAACTTGTACTGAACATTTTACATACTTATCTAATTTAGTGTTTTTTGACATAGCTCACTTTGATTCTAGCTAAAATTGGATATGGGTCATTTTGACTCTTCACAGACGATATTTCATTTCTCAGGTAAATTCATGATGAAAATTCAGTGACTAAATTAGAAGCGCATACTTATAAGTACTGATACATTGTTTTGTTCATTTTATAGTTTAAAAGCAGCATTTAAGTTAATAAGAAAATTGACACAGCTTTTTTTAAGAGTATGGACGTACGGTACGTTCGTTCCCTATATTTACTTCCTTATATTTCTTCCTTTTTAGGCAGTCGTAGTATTTGATTCCGTCCCCTGTTTTAAAACTACTTCCTTGCTATGTTTATGAGGTCTCATTTGTATTTGAAGGAAAAGAGAGACTTGTCCTAGGATTTGCTGATACCATTTGTGGACGTGGGAGACGTTCGTCTAGAAGGTTCGATTATAGTTGGTGTGAACATTTTAATTTGGATTATATAGGCAAATCCTTCTCCCCATTAGGGTCCCATATAGTACAGCCATAATAAGGACTTATATGAATTTTATTAATGTGGAAATTGTGGGGTTTGTCAGGAGTTTGTGAGCTGTGGGTGAATAATGGGATTGGGAATTTGGGAAAGAAAAGAAAACGGATCCGAAAAAGGAAACAAAAGTCTAAGAAAATCTTCTTTAGCACCCTCTGTGTGAAGGCTGGGAATGCAGGAGGGAGAAAAATAATAACAAGGCTTTAGCATTATAAGTGGGCGCCACTTTGGTCCATTCAGTGAGTATATGATAGTCAGGTAAACAAGACTTATGTATTTAATGGAGACTTTATAGCATAGGAGCGTTCAGCATTCAAAATCCTCCGTAAATGACGTCATGGGTAAGGTCAATAATGGGGTCTGCGTGGAGATTCATGACATCCCATGTTAAATACAGTTCATGACAGTGCAGTGGGGTCATAGGATCCTAAAAATAGGGATAATTTGATTACGTTATTTATGGACGATCCCTTACACACTGCCAGGGACTTCTGATCTCTGTGTGTGGAGTGAGTTTGAGTTCTATTCAGTATTCATAATAATATTCACTGTTGTTTGTGTGTATCATATTTACGTCTATGCCTATATATATACGATATATTATGTTTTAGTGGTTTGGCTGCCTTTTTGCCTTTATTGACTACATGAGAATAATAAATGAGTATATAGTCGTAACGAAAGCGAAGGAAGAATATATAAGAAAACCACTTGAGAAAGCCGAGCCGAAGGAGAGCCTTGCCTGCACGTTCCATTCCCTTTTCCACTAAGCCAGCCAGCCACCACCACCAGTACCAGCAATATTATTATTTTCTTTTGAGTCTAAACTAGTAAGGAAAAGGAAGGTCCCCTTTCTGATCCGATCTGGGATTTGTATTTTTCTATTGTATTGTGCGTGTGAGACTGAGAGCTGAGACTGCTTGGGAGAAGAGAGATGAGGACGGCGAGGGTCTGTCTGTGACTGTTTTCTGGCTGAAAATTCTGAATTGTATTGTGTTGTGTGTGTGTGTGTATCTGAAATGTGCTGTAGGCTCTCTGCACTCCTGTGGTGATCCTCCTCTGAGTTTTGTGTGTGAGTCTTTTTCTTATTCTTAATAATATCTTGGAAGAAGAGAGGGGCCTTGAGAAGAGGACTTACAAAAGAGCTGAATTTACTCCTGAATACAAAAGACGAGGGCGAAGTGCTGAGCCAGTCAAGGGGTGGTTGGAATTGGGAATTGGAAACTGACTGAATTATATAGTTATGTTGAACAATCAAGAAAAAGGATCCATGCAGTCGTATTCATAGTCAGAGACTCGTACACCTGGTTCAACTTTATTATAATAATAGTTCAACTTTTCCCTTTCTTTACAGAATTCTACTCGGTGTGGATCACCTTTTGTCATTTCAGTCACAGTTTCACACTTGACGCTTTACATTGTAAGAGGTATGTTTCAGTTCATAAGAAATTTCGCTCAATTTCCAAGTATAGTGCGAGTGATGGGCTCTCTTATATTTTCTTTAAATAATTGAATTGCAGTGATTTATTCATGTGTGCAGCGTTCCACTGCTCAGATCGTTTTGTTGTTCCTGTTGCTCCAGGTCACTATCATTACACCATCAACATCAACGTCAACACCACCAACATTAAAATGTTTAAAGGATATACGATGTGACCTACAGTGACAGTGTATCAGTCTCGGATTTTCGGATCCGATTCCTCATTGTGGACGCGGACTTTAAACATCCAGCATCTGATTTGTGGTCAATCCTGAGGTATTGACGAAGGAAGAAATTAAATTTTGGAGCTTGTACATACATGAGCTGTACGTGTTCAGTGTTTGTATTCAGAATTCAGTAGTTCAAGACTTTATATATGATAATAATTCAGTCCGGTCGGTGAACAGAACCGAAGTGAAGTGACAAACATCCCCAAGCTGTCTTACATCTTGTGTTCTTACTTTGACGGATCTCTCTCTCTAAATTTATTTTGAGATTTATGGGTGAAATTTATGTGTTATGTACTGACTGTCGTTAACTGACCGTTTTGCTGCCATAGCTTGATTAAATTGATCATTCCTGTCTTACCTTACAAAATGCAGTTCCGAGGAATGACAAATGTTGGCTCAGGAATCAAGAATAGAGTTAAATTTGAATTTGCAATCACTAACTAGCCACAGCTAATAAATTAATACTAACGTCAAACGTGGAAGAAAATCTGATGTTTACTTTTTTTGAAAATCGTTATATGAGAAGATATCAATTTTTCGTTTTACTTGTGTTTAACCTTCTTGAGGACTAGATTGTGTTTTAAGTGCAACGAAATGTCTCGAACTATTACTTATTTGTTTGTATGTTGTTAGTATGCGTGTGACGGTGCGAGACGACGTTAATTTCTCTCTATACTAAAATGACTAAATGACATAAGCTCGAGGTACATACATGGTATACGATACGAAACATAGAGGCTAAAGCAGTATAAAATGTCATCGACCTGCATCGAAAAAATTACATATATGATGAATCCCAACCAAGACAACTTAAATATATAATTTAACTCAGTTCAATACTCGTTCTAGGAGATTAATATACGTATTACTATACGTAAAGGAGTTAACCAGAAATGACAAAATAACGATTCCTTCGACGATTCTAATTGATTATGCTACTGCACAAGAAAATTTAGCACATTAATAGATGTTAAATAAATACATTGACTTTAAATTATTGATTGTGGTGGTGTCTAAGAAATTGATATGTGAATGCAAGTAATGAATGCGCATTGAACAATTTTAAACAATGAAGGGGAAAAATAATAAAAAATTTCGAAGAAGGAAGGAAATCAAATTCATTCCTTGCCGTTGTCAAGACTAAAGCTAAACGAACTTGTGATGGGGTTGGGTGTAGGGTTGTACACACTTAAAACCGTTGTATTTATTTTCATCCAATTCGGACCTCATTTCACTTCATCTGACGAACTCTGCCATGCTTCCTGTCACTGTCTAAACACATACTTTGAGTGTCGCAAGCAAGGACTCAAAGACTTCCCGAATGATTTCCCTGTTTGGGTTCAAACTTTGTAAGAATGCTTTTCTTTTATTGATTGTGCGCATATGGAATTTATAACCAATATTATTGTTGAAATATTTAAGTAAAATGAAATTAGAATTTATTTATTTCAAACCATGTGATGTTTTTTTTGTAGAAATTTAAGTAATAATGAAATCAGTTCCATTGAAGGTGTGCAGACAACTCGTTTGCAACAGTTGGAAGCTATGTAAGTTACTTGTCACTCGTCAGCTATTTTGTTTAATTTAGTATTATGAATGTAAAAAAAAAATTCGAAGGCATAATTTTAAATCCTGGATCCTTGATATTTCTTTCAACTTGTAGTTCTTTGGATGGAAACAATTTTTCATCCATTCCTGCCTTTGGAGAAATGGCCCGATTGAACCACTTAAGTCTGTAAGTTAATTTCCAAAGTATTACCTGGTTAAAATGTTGATTTATTTTATTAAAGATTTTATTATTGACAATGCAACTTTTGTATTTCCAGAGCGAAAAACAATATTTCTAGTATTGAAGCAGAACCTCTTAGTCCCCTAAAATCTTTACTAGAACTCGACTTGAGTCGTAATCGAATCGATACTCTTACTAATAGCTCTTTTCCAAAGAACTGGTCACTTCGAATTTTGTAAGATTTCAATAATGTTATTATCTAAGTAATTATTTAACATATTACAATAAGTTAAATTATCTTATAAGAAAAATTCCATATGATTTTGCTTTTTTTAATTTTAGAAATTTAGCGTTCAATCACATTGAAGTCATAATGCCAGGTTGCTTAGATCCATTGTCTGCCCTTGTGGATTTAAATGTGGCAAAAAATAAACTAAAAGCTTTACCTAAAGAGACTTTCATGCACTTGAAAAGCTTAGAAAAATTGTGAGTTGATTATTTAAAAATTTTTAAATGCTTTTGGTTTTGTGCATGTATTCAATCAATCATTAATGTAATGACAATGAGTTTCATAAATTTGAAAATTTACTTGCTTTTCTTTTTATTAAATAAAACAGAGATTTAAGCCGCAATAGGCTGGAAATGGTAGATAGCCTTCGCTTTCAAGAACTCAAAAATTTACAAGTTTTAAGTCTTAGGCGAAACCATATGAGCAACTTATCTGATGCTGCATTCTATGGATTGGAAAAGATACAACACTTGTAAGACCTTAAACACAAAATATATTTTTGTAAACTAGTAAGTTATTTGGAGAGCGCGGGATTGTGTATAATTTAATCTTAATTTGACTATCACAGGTATTTGGATGGAAACAACATCAAATTTGTTGAGAAACGTTGGTTGTATGGTCTGCGCTCTCTAAAAAATCTCAACTTGAGCAGAAACGAAATCGCAAAAATAGATGACGACTCGTGGGAGTTCATGGAAGAGCTACAAACTCTGTAAGTAGAGAATTATAGCATTGACTTTGTTTGATTATTAATGCATAGTAAGTAAATTGCCCAGTAAATGTAATATGTAAGTTCAATACATTTATTTTGTTTTTTCTGGATTTTCAGAGATTTAAGCTCAAATAAATTGGAAGCCGTATCAAAACGAACCATGTTGGGATTGAGTAAACTCAGAGTTCTAGACCTCAGCTTTAATCAAATAAATGAAATAGAAGAAGATTCATTTCTCCCTCTTGAAAATTTGGAGAGTCTGTGAGTTTCAAATTGATTCAGATTTATTTCATTAAATCTACTTTCTTTACGATGTACTAATTATTTTGAATTGACTTTACAGAGATTTGAGTAACAATGATATCTCATGGATACTTGAAGACATGGCAAGTCCTTTTAAAGGTCTTGGTGAATGCCATACCTTAAATTTGGCATTTAATAAGATTCATAGCCTGCACCCACAAGCTCTGGTTGGACTAACAAACCTATTACATTTAAATCTTTCGTCAAACCCCATTAAGTGGTTATCAGAAAAATCCTTTCAAGATCTCCCACAAACTAATCTTTTAATGTCCGGTATTAATTCACTGGTATGTGATTGTCGGAGCGTATGGATCAGGTCTCGTTTAGTGCATCAAAGTAACAAGGGAAAAGGTCGACATCGGGATTTTGACCGACGAGGAACAAAGAAAGCAAACAAAGAAAAAAATGTTGTTATTAGTCCTCTTAATTGTGCGTTACCACTTTCTTTAAGCAAGCAGAACTTACTGGATATACCCACCGAAAATTTAACCTGCCCAGGTAAATACTCGACCGTTTAATTTTCGTGTGAATACATATTGAGTGACTAAGTATTTGGTTAAGCTCGGATCAATCACAAATTATTTGTATTCTTAGAAAATTCTATGAAACCCGAATTTTTGGAAGAGCCAAGAACCGAAATTTTTCTCATGGAAGGAAATGGCAGTCTTTCTTGTCGAGCTCAATCCTATGCTAATCTTCCTTTAACTCTGATATGGAGAAAAGATCGTAAAGTGCTACCAAAACATTTGGTAAGTATTATTGTGTAGCAACGTACCTATCTAAAGTTTAAAAGTTGATATTTTTTGTGTTATGAGAAAATTAGAATGTTTCGTTTATTCGTAATTTGTTTCTTTATTTATATTAGGAATCCCAAGTTAGTAATATGCACCGCCTAGAAGAAAGTGGAGCCACTACAATACATTCAGTGCTGCAATTAGTAAACGTTAGTTGGAATTTCGCCGGTAGTTACCAGTGTGTGGCAGAGAATTCGTATGGAGTCGTGTATACGTCCAATGCAAATGTCACTGTTCATATATTTCCAACTTTCATCAAAAAACCATCAAATGTTACAGTGCGGTTAGGAAGTAATGCCAAATTAGAATGCGCTGCTAAAGGGTTTCCCACCCCGGAAATAGCGTTTCATAAAGACGGAGGAGAGGATTTCCCTGCTGCGCTGGATCGTCGTTTCCATGTCATGCCTAATGATGACTCGTTTTTTATCATGGAGGTTAAAGTTTCGGATATGGGAGTTTACTGCTGCTCAGCTAGAAATGCGGCTGGTGAAGTCAAAGCATATGCAACTGTTACAGTTTATGGTAATTATTAAACAAAGTATTTTGGGGTTGTTTCAATTTTCAATGTTCGGAAAGAGTTAAACTGGCATAAATTCCACTCTAACCTGTTTAAACCAACTTTTCAAAACTAACCATTTCGGCATAAAAATGAAAATGATATAAGCCCATTTCTGATGTTAGTTCATGTCACAGTGGTAATTTGTGATTTGTGTGCACTAGTTTTCATTTATACCTTATTTGTGTGGCTAAAACTGGTTTCAGGACACAAATGTATTCTGGCCATTTGCCTAAACTGACTTTTAATTCCACTAATTTTTGGAAATCGCATCGTTTTTAGTTAGAATCCTGAAACCCATTCAATCGTATTATCATTGTGTATTGTATATTTATTATTATTTTATTTTTATAATATTTTCACATTGTGACTTTGATAATAAACGCGGAATTAACATTTATGTAGAAACACCAAGCTTTTCTGACCCGATGGAGGATGAAAGTGCAGTAGAAGGGAATAACGCTATTCTGGCTTGCTTAGCAAATGGGTCTCCTAAACCATTGATCTCATGGAATAAAGAAGGAGTTGTTATAACTGAAGGAAAGGAAAAAAGATTTCATTTGACCGAAAATGGGTCCTTACTCGTTATTAAAGACGTACAAATGGCCGATGCTGGCCGATATGAATGTCTTTTAAGTAACGCTGTCGGAACTACCAGAGGATTTGCAACACTATCTGTCCTACCAAGTAAGTTGTTTGTACTTTTAAAATATGATTACCTACTTATACCCCCACGACTTAAAGTTTGAGCAGATACTTGTGTTCGTCATTCAAAAATAATGGATTCATGGATAGCTTCTGATTCTGAATAAAGCAGGTCGAATCTGTAATATATGTGTATAATAAGCGGTATTCACGGTTAACAGCTGCTTAACACTATATTATTTTATAGTATGTAGTATGTGCTTTGAGGAGATTTTATTATTTCCAATATATTTAAGAAACAAATATCAGGCAAACGCTTAAATCATGTCAAAACAACTTTCTACTGATACTCATGGCGCCTTTATTTGCACTTCCTTCATACCTATTACTTATGTTGGAAGAATTGAATGGTAATGGCAGCAAATTTCTGCCCGTATTGGGTTCAAAATATTTTATATAATAATTTTACTAATCACTTTTAATTTATTTGAAACTAACCAGGTACTGGAGGAAAGTCCCTTCATTTGGATACATCAGCCATGACGATTATTTTTATTATAATTGCTGTATTTTGCGTGGTGGGAACCTCAGCTGCTTGGGTCGTAGTTATTTATCGCACAAGAAAAAGAAACAAATCAGCTGAGCCCAGGCATGCAAAGTATGATGACGATGACAATAGACCAGGATATTCTGGTAACATTCCACCCTTCAGTGCTGCTACTTCTTGTCACCTTACAAAGACGGGCTGCCCTGATTCAGATTCCCAATCATCAAGCGGAAAGGACAGTGGAACCGGTGATGACATTCCAGCTGAGACTGATCCAATGGCAATAATTGAAGCCGAGCATGGTGAGTTTCATGTTACTCGTTTCATTTACTTACTCAAAACACGAGGACTTGACCGTATATTTTTATTTACAGCTCAAACTATGAAATGTTTTAATACATCTGTTATTTTTTAGAGTCTTTAATGAGGCCGGGAAGAAGAAAGAAGGAGATGGAAAGTTTTTCCACATTCGGCACCCGGAACCCCGCCGCTAGAATTTCTCAAGTTCGGCTGGATATGCAAAGTGATGCGACTACTGATGTGATAAGTTTGGCTCATACTCCAGGTAGGGAATTCCTCGCTACTGGCAGAAGAGTGGTAACCAAAGTTTCAGTCCCAGTGCCCCCTGAAAAAGATTTGACGGTGGAACGTCGAAGCACTTGTCCGAGTAATTCTAGTAGCAGTGGCTATAGTAGTACCGGCACAAAATGCCATCCCAGTAAATCAAATAAAGAACGTTCTGATAGTGTTAATTCCGAAGAGTTAGAAAGTTTACAGGATCATATAAGTGTTGAAGAAGTAACTTGCGTCTCTACACCAGTCTAGATGATTCTGGAATGGGAATACTTATATTTCGGACTGTTTTATTCTTTAAATGTATATAAGTTTTTACAAAATGATAATGCTCCATCTTTTAACGTTGGAAACTGTGTTAATTGTGCCACAATCAGCGTGTTCCCATGTCAATCAAACTTCACCAAAAATGGTATAACTTGTAGCATATTTTGGGTAGTAGCATGATAGCATGTAATTTATTATTATGTTTATTAGATTGCTAGTATAATTTTATTAGAATTAAATTATATTGTTTAGTTAGAACCGGCTTAGTCAATCGCCGCCATCCAAGTTGTTCAACTTTCACTTCGACTTGAAACTTGGAGACAGTCAGAGTCAGATACATAACATAGAAGAAAACTCTCTGGATAATAATAGTATTCAAAGCTACCAACTAAACTACAATAAATTTTGAAATTACTTGACAACATAACAATTTTTACTTTTAAAATTACAACATGATACGCTTAAACTCTTAGATAAAAAGTAATTTCATCTGAGGCAGGCTAGCCACAAATTAATAAGCAAGAAGAAATTGATCTTATATCCAATGCTATCACGCATTGTTTTTTGCTTCACTTGATTCAAATGATTTCACTCACTTTTACTACATTCAATAATACATTACAGGCAGCTAGATTGTTAGTGACTTCAACCCACATTTAAGTATACCTTATAACCATGAAATCTCGAAAACTTTACAATAATTACAAAATGACAAACGTAAAACGTACGCAACAATACATAAATAATGATAACTATATTATATTAGGATATTTTTATGCATGAACAATAGAATTAAAATTTACTGTAGGACAGCTATTAGTGATCATGCTGATAATGAGTAACACAAGAAATTGCTGTGTAATATTCAATATATAGACTAATTTAATTCTTGCAGATGTTAGTTTTTCACAGAAATCTTTATTTTTTGAAAATGTATAACTGTGTTACTTATATATAAAAATTGAAATAGCAGCCAATCTAAACTAATATTCTGATAACAAGACGGCAGTTAGAGTTTTCATCTCTGAGTGTGAACCTTGAGTGGAAGTACGTAGTGTTAGTTTTTAGTGTAGATTTAGGTAGTTGAGTAAATAAATAGGTTCATTTTTGCCTCGATGTACAAAATAATATTTTCAAGCGATTACACTCAAACATTGTAAATTATTGTTTAGAATAGAAATACTGTTAATGGAAATAGTCTACATGTAGGAAGAGTAGTGACCAATTACAGGTTATATAATAATTAAAAAGTAATTTAACAATATTGACTTCATAGCCATACTTTCTTTTTAAAAAAAGATAATCATTTTTTCGTGTAAAATTTGGGGAGCTTAATGCCATTCAAATTGGTGGCAAAGAAAACATGGGAATGAAGAGAGAAAAAAAACCAGATTTATGATATCGTATGCATTTATGTTCCATTTACAATGTTCTCAATCTCAAGTATTTTGCAAACTGAGTTGTGATATTTTAAAATTATTTAGTTGTTTAATAATGTCCTATATAATTGAATAGGTTTTAGTGTTGTTTTGTATATTAACGCTGTTAAAGCTTTATGTTTTTCATAATATCTAATGTTTAAAAGAATCCTATATTATTAGTGATTATATAATTGTTATAATTATTTCTGAAATTATGCTTCCTCTTGTTATTTTATTTTAAGGAGCTATCGTATATTATTTGTATTTTCCTTCCCATCAGACGCAGTCTCTGTCTCCGTAATCCTAATCCTATGAGTAGTCTGTCTATGTAGCAAATATTTACGTAGCATGTCTGTAGTTGTCTAAGGTAGTGGTTGTTAACAAAGAAACAAACTATATCATATATACTATCCGCTCGCCAGTCACTTAAATAAGTACTACTTTTTTTCCTAATTTCATATTTTTAGTGGAACAAAAAAAAGCTTTCAGAGTCAAGTTCACATAATTTTGTTTTGTAATGTAGGATCGTGAACGTAGCAGAATACATAGTTACATCAATTATTACATGCATTAATACAAAGGTTTTATAGATCGTGTGTAATCACAAAATTGCAAACATTATATTGTTATCTGTTAAAATACGATTACCATAATAATATAGTCCCATTGGAATGTTAAGAGCAGGTGTTTTTAAGGGAAGATAGTGTGCCTGAGTAAAAGATAAACAAAATGTAAACTGATATCAGGTATGGATTTGAATGGTGATGACAGGATGCAATATAGTGTATATGTATTATTATGTTCTTATTCTGCTACACATTGTATTGAGCTACTGGTGTGTTCTGTATACGGATGAATTTTGCCCTCTGCTAAAGTTATTTTTTTCTATACTGCTGTGACTGACGAACGGTGTCATTCCATAATATGTATGTGTAACCCTCATATATTGAGTATTTTAATTATTTAATTTACTTTGTAATACTGTAATGTATAATTACCAATTCTTATAACTTTACATATATGTTATGATGATGAGAATATTTAATCGTATTCATAATATGTAGCACAAGTAATCTACAATCTACTGCTATCAATAACTAAATAATAGCAATAGTGAAGTATCCTAAAATAATTATTGTAATGGCATTGTGAATTTTATTTGGTCAGGAAATGAGGGGACATAATTATTATATATAATTACTAAATACTAATAATGAGCAATAAACCAATTACCACCGAGTTTTTGTAGACGTAAAATAATCTTTTTTTTTTCTGGTTCTTTTAGTTCTGTTCTCATTTTTCGATTTCCTCCATGATTTTGTGACATGGGAGTAAAAGAGCTTGAAAATTTCATATTATACATGTAGTATTATATAGTTTGTGATTTTAATAACTGATTAATAATTGGTATAAATTGAAGCTGTGCGCAGGTTACGGGTATACAACCTACGTGTTTTTGGCAGCTATGCCATTCACAGGAATTCATGCTTTTTTTATTTAGATTTTGTGGCATTGAAGAGTTATTTCATATTAATTTGTACTTGAATTGGATTGCGTTTGCTCGTTTCTGGTTCAGATTGTTTGGAGGTTGAGAAAATATTAGATTATGATTTTCGTGTGTTGAAATCCTACAACTGCTGCAACATGTTTTTTTTGTATTCATACCTGTGGATCTGAATATCCACGCACCGACCTAACGAGCGAATGGTCACAAATCCGTATTAAAACAAATGGGCCGATATATTTCGTGGCTAAAAAAATTGCGGTATGCATAATGGCATTTGTTTCTGAGGCTTCTGAAATCTGTCCAAGTAATTTTTAAAATCCCATAAATAAATAAAATTTCATTTATTAGGTACTTCTCATCTTCCAAGAGTCCTTTTTTTACTATATGAATGCGAAAAGTATGTGGATGACAGATAAGAACTGAAAGGGTGTTATTTGGAAGTTGAAACTTGTGCTGTGTAGCCATTGTAGCCAAGACTATAAAAATTAGAAATCATATACCTATATGATTTTTGGTCTATGATGGTGAAGTGTTAGGCATTTGCACATGTTTTTGATATAGGTATAGCCTGGTAGCATAAC
>JAQFZE010003236.1:0-12929 GCA_034695245.1 Dicyrtomina saundersi | reverse complement strand
CCATCCCTGATGAGGGAAAGATCGGAGCTTGCACAGAAATGTGACGAATTGGATTTATACATAACCTGGAAAGGGAGCAGTGATTACGTCGAGCTTGAAAACAAAATATCAATATGCGATGAAATTCAATTATTAACCAATGTGGCCAATTCAATTAACACATTAATTGACTTAGAAAATAAGAGAGCCCGAGAATTAATTATTTTAGATAAAGAGAAACAAAAGAAATTAAAATGACTGGATTGGATTTGTGTTGAGATTGCAAAGCAAAAATTGACGATGTTGTTGTTCCTTATTTTTATTGAAAATCCCCCACTTCCACTGCCGGCAAAGCGACCTTTTAGGGCATGATATGAGTACTTATAGAAGCATGTCGTACTTATATAGTATATATGATTGTTTTTTTTTTAAATCTTGCCGCATATTATATATATGGTGGTCTAGTATATTTTAGCATTCTGTTCATTTAAAGCACTATAAAGCATTTAATAAGAAATGCAACATAATATTTGACGAAAAGGTAAGCCACATGGCAGTGGATTCCACAGAATATTCAACACAAGTTTAACTAAAATGGAGATTTATTTCCTTTGTTTTTTCTAGGGGATAACAATCAATTCCCGGCAATCTGGTCTGACGAAGGCAAATATCTTGCTTCAGTCCTTGGCGATGCTCTTGTGAAAGGACTGACTCAGGTCAGCCAAGAAAGACCAGAAGATCCAGTTGAGTACTTGGCTAATTTTCTCAGAAGATATGGTCAAGACTCAAGAGGAAGTGAACATGAGCATAAAAGAATGGATTCACCTGCAATCCCAGATAGTGTCATTGCCCAAGCGGCAGCTGCTGCTACAGCCACGTCCGTCAACATTCATAATCACCTTCAACGAAATCCGTCGTTGGAAGAAGTTGCTGAAATGACGGAAGAACCTACGACAGATGAGCCCGAAAATTCATCTACGGAGGCACCTACGACTGAAGAAACGGAAGAGCCAACCGCGACGCACGACGACGACGAGCTTCCACGGGAAACTGAAACTGAAGCTGATAATAAGGCTGACGATGAGGTTGCTGATAAAAACACGGATGACGTTAAAGACGAGGCTGTGGAGGAAGCTCCTATGGAAACTGAAGAAACAATAAATGCAACGCCAGAGCCTGATACTGAGGTGGGAGAAGAATCTAACGTGGAATCCCAAACCGAAGTTGAACCATCAGTGGAAACATCCGCGGTTGAAGACGATGACTCCGATATGTTACGCCGCCTGGAAAAACAGAAAGAAGCTGAAGAAAATCAGGGAGAAGAAGCTGAGGCCGAGTTTGTAGATGAGGATGAGGAAGAGGTAATTGAAGTCCAAAACCAAGACAAGGAGGACGCAGAAGCAACAGGACAGCGAGATGGTACGGTTTCAAAAAACTGTAATCAACAGTGTATAATAATGAACTTAACAGATAAAATATATTTCAAGGAGTCTTATTTATTAAATTCATGTTTATTGACAACTTTATAGAGCGTGGTCAGAGCGTGCTGCATTTTGCAGCAGCCAGACCAGGTGGTGCTCAAACATTGCTAACATTCCTTTATAATCCAGAGGTGAATCTTGCTTGGAGGGATGAGAGGCTTAAGACTGCTAGAGATGTGGCTTCCAGCATGCATCGTACAGAAAATATTCAAGCTATAGGTAAAAGATTCAGGGATTGCTTCACTACTTAATTTAGAATTGTATTTAATATTCAATTTTTAATACCGAAAAAATAATCATTGATTGGAACTCACTTTTACAGACAATTACATTATAAGTAAAGCATTAGGGGGTGAAGTTAGCGTTCTTCAACAACTTTTACTCGATGGATACGATCATATAAACAATAGCGAAGATGAGAAAAAGAATGATATTCTGACCTTGGCCGAGACGGCAGGGCAAGTCGATGTTGTAAAGTTTCTTAATTCTATTCCTGAATACCAGGAAAATCTTGAAAATTTAATGGATTCTATTAGAATGGGTGATCTCGACCGAGTTAAACAACATCTTGAGGATGGTACGTGTATTTCTCAATTAGTCCAAGCTTAAAATTAAATTAATGCATTCACAATTTAATTCATCAACATAAAAGAGCAAAATAGTGGTGAACTACATTTTTAAGAAACTTCCTTTCAGTTTTTCCATCTTGAAATTTTACATTATAATTTGCTTATGGTAATTTTTATAAGCAACAATTTTCTCAAATGTTTTTACAAAAACACAACTTAGTCCCTGTGTAGATTACAGCAAACAAATTGGATTAGGTTATGCTATATGAATTCTAAATGCTATATACAAGCCTGTCAAACACCACTTACATGGTGAAATAAAAATCAGTTAAATTTTTCCATAACATAGGGTCCGATTTTGTAAACATGAGCTCTTGTTGCTATTCATTTTGACATATTATGATCTACACAGTAATAAATATAATTATATTTAATATCCATTCAATTTATGAGAAATGTCTTTATTATGTAAACAGATCCACGACTTGCACTTGGAATAGGGAAACACGGAAGAACTCCACTACACGTAGCTGTGCTGTGTGAAGAGTACTCTATAGTGCAGTATATAGCCCAACAATTCCCTAAAGCTCTGAAAAAAGGCGATAACGTAAGACAAGACCCTGAAAAGAATTTTGCATTACAATATAATACAATTAGCAGTCTTGAGGGCGAGGACGAGGACACTACTACACTCATTCCTTTCGTATATAATATATTCATAATGACTATATTGACTTTACATAGTAGCTAGTAGCTAGTCGGTTTAAATTGCATAATACCCTGAAGCACATGGATAAAAGAACAAAAATGTAATGCCTAAAAACAGTGTTTTCGAATTGTATCTAAATCACATTATGGATAAATTATTTCAGATGGAGCGAACCGCGTTACACTATGCAATGGGCATTGAAAAAGTTGAAAAAATGACAAGAATATTAGGTAACTTAAAGCTTATGAATCACGTACATTTGATTTATATTTTAAATGACTACCCTCCCATGTGTCAGTTTAACATAGAGAGCCATCCCTATTATGTTATGATTTATGAAGCTTGTTGTACTCACTAGTCAGCTTAAGCTGCATTCATCGACTTTTATTATATAAATACACTGAATTGAATTGAATGCAAACATGTAAGAGTAACTTAACTTGATTGTATTTTTATTTGTACAGTGCGTATGGGAGCAAAACGAGTTTTGAAAGATATTGTAAGTCTTAGAATTTATATAATATTTTACATGTATATTAATTGATAAATGGACAAGTTTGGAAAACGACTATATATTATGGACTACTGAATTTTCTAAAATTACATATATTATAACTGCAACTCTTTAAAAATTCAATAACTGTATTATTACAGAGAGGCCGACAGCCAAGTTATTATTTTATCAATCGAGAGGAAATTGCTATTTTACAAGAGGAAGAGAAGTCGTCATGAAGCTAAATTATATTTGTAAAATTATTTTATTAAGCATCAGTCTTGTCACTTTCTTAGGTAAGTCGTATCATTTTATTAAAGACACATTACCATATGTAGTATTCTCTTCTTGTAAATTTGCAAGACTTTTGACGTCTACAATTTACATTTAAAGCAACACTTGTCATCTATACACGATTCTATACCTACGTACACCTTCGATATCGTTATAATATAATCATTATAATATAATTATGGTTTCAATGAATACTACTTTAAAAGCAACAAAATTCTAATTGCGGATGTCAACAATTGCACCAATTATATTACAACTTTAATATTGATAATGATAACTATGTAATTACTAAGTATGTACTAATTATTAAGTACTTATACTGTATAAAATTTATTATGCCATTTAATAAGACAAAGAGTTTCCACATATTATAAAATAATTATATTATTAAAAAATAATAGATATAACTACAAAACAATTGTATTTTACTTATAACATATAGTCATTAAAAATTAAATTACAACTTCCATTCAATTCATAGGATTGTCAGTAAATGGAGAAAAACAACGAAGTAATAAAAGATTTAAACGTTACGGGAGAGTCACTACGCCCGATTTTAATCGGAGAGTTCACACAATACAGAAGGCGCATCAGAAGAAAGGATAAAACAATTGACTATTTTAATTGCGGCTAGCCCAACTCTATCTTTTTTTTCATGATGCAGAAACGTCAACATCAAACCTACTGGAAGGTGGTATAATAATCTATAAAATACTGTTGTAAGCACTGAACGGCATTAGCATGGATACTGGAAATCTCTCTCAGATTGGTGGCAATGAACATCATGAATTTTTGTTACAACTTCATCCATACTCCTCCTGTTTTGACCATAACAGTTAATTTCATTAAAATAAAGCACGTATTAGAGGACCAAGACATAACTGATAGTTCTACATATTTCAGCATACGTGATCCCTTTACATTATAGCTGCTCAAGTAGAAATTTCTCCATTTTAGAATTTAAACTTATACAAAAAAAGAAAGAAGTAGATAATATACTAATTATAAATTTATAACCAACTTTTTCCGTCGAAAATTTGATAAACTAGGTCGTGGTCTTTCCAATCGTTTAAGCCTCGGGTCGATCATGTATGCTGCTTTGACACATAATTCTAAATTGTGTAAATCTGTGATGGCAGTTGGGCTCAGTAGAATTTGATATACACGAACATCGCTGTTTGGAAAGAACCTGGAAAACCATCATATGATTTAATACGTCATTAACGTGTGATATTTTGCTCATATTAGACTCCCTTAGGGGCATGGAGTCCCCATGGGAGGAGTTGAATTTTATTTAGATATACAAATAATATTCATTAACGTGTATCAACAACAAGTGTAAGCACATAACGACTGCATAAGAAAGGAATTTAGCTAATTAACTCGCCACAAATTTCTAACTTCTCGAGTAAACAATTTCTCCATTGCTTGTTCCCATGTGTGAAACAATATATACTCATCACCAAAACTGTCAAAGCAGATGTTTTGAACCATATCAACAATTTTCCAGGCAGCTTCAATCACAAAGTGATGGTTGTACTTGTCGAATTCGTGATCCACCTCAATGGTTTCGTTTATCCATATTAAATTTTGACCGGGTGGGTGAGGGATGCTAGCACCAATTAACTGTTGTCAAAAATAAAAGAATAAATTTTCACTAGTATTTTAGTTATTATTTAGCATTATGGTTTTAGGGTGTGGTAGTTGCTTAAAATGCACCTACACACACAAAAAATAAATAAATATATAAAATGCTCTGTGCGGTTTTGGTAATTTCACTATGTATTTCACCTTATCATACGATCCACAACTGGTGCTATGATCCACGCTATACATTGGTAAACTAGCTCCTTTTGGACTTTTTCTAATAAAGCGCATGCAATCTTCCAGAATATTTGAAATTGCATTATAGTCTTCTTCATTAATAACTTCGATGTAACGGTTTCCCTTTCCTTGGTGAACCATTATGAACAAGTCAACAGCTTGATCCATAAATAATTTGCTCACATATTTTGTTGGACATTTCAGTTGCGTGATTTGCTTCATCATGTCGAATAAACCCCAACTTCTTTTAGGCATCAACCCAAGCAGATTAGGTCGTTCTATGTCCTTCACTTGGCGTAATTTTGCCCACCGATTGAGATTTCGATTTATGTAAATATTTTTCTCATCACGAATTTTGGGCGGGGATATTTTTTTGCAATCTTTATCATTCTCAAACGCACCCGTTTCACTGGAATTGAAAAATTCGTAATAATAACCCCAGACGTACCTCGTACTTTGTACTGATGCCAGAAATTGATCTAATAGTTGGATTCATCATCACAATTAAACAGATCGTGTTGGACATAATGGTACAGCTGGCTATTTTCATAAGAATTTCTGTTACATTAATTGCAATGTTAATTCTGTCTCTGTATTGTGTTAGCCCTAACTTTGAACAAGTAATAAAAAAAGGTAACATTATGATCGATAATATCTTTTTAAAATGGAAATAATTATCTGCAATGCAGCACAAACTATTTGCATGATTATAAATTTCTGATTTACTTAAGATCGGTGTTCGTCCATTGTTGCCCATCTTCATCCTTGAACCCTGTGCCCGCATGAATTACAGACGGCTGGTGAAACGGTTTCTTACAAGCTAAGGCACACTCCGCTACGAACAAATGGAAATCGTAAGCAAATAAACAACATTTAAGACGTTTAAATAAAATTTTGATGGAATTATTCATACATTGTTCAGCTTGCTGAATCACATCATAACAATTGTACACTTTAAGCTCAACAGCTGCAGTTTGGGAACACACGGGGCTAACTTCAACGTCTATACTTCCAGGTTTCCATACAGGATTATCGGCTCTAAAAATCCTACACACTTGCTTCGCAGAAGGAAGAGGGGTCTTAGGACTAATGCAAATCTTATCTTCCACAAAATAGGCGATTCCATTAACAACATATAAATTATTAGTCATCGTTTTGACTTTACTCCCAACCCCATAAGTGCTCCACACTTGATAATCTGTTTCTTTGAGACCAAACACTCCTGCGGTAGTGTTAAATAGTGAGTCTATAGATCCGCCCAGACGTAGACCACTAACAGAAAATTCATTCTGTGTTAACGTGGAACAACCATCTTCCATGAACCCATCGTACACGGCACAATTGTCAAGCCACATGCGGTACCTGACGAAAAGTTACATTAACACAATTAACGTTTCTCTATGCTCAATAATGTTAAGTTTGGATGGCCGAGTATACTTACGCTCCTTTGATGCAAACGCAAGTAGGTTTTGACTCTCCAAAATTAATACCAAATGGACATTGGTCATGGGTTAGTTCAACTAAGCGGCTGCCATCACAAAACGAAGTCATCATCGAATAACCACTAATTGTGCCAATTAAATAATAGAAATGCAATAATAAAACTGTAATCATGACGAAATTAAATTACATGGGGATATGGGAAGAAAAGAAAGTCAGTTCGCCGTCAATGAAAGAACTGGTTACCGGTTGAACACGCATTTGTTTAAAATAAAGCAATCATTTTTATTCCAAGAATCAAATTAAAAATTGTTATTGTTTAGAAAGAAAAATTCTGCAGTAATAGAACTGCAGAATTATTTTGCGTTCTCTAAAGTTTGATTCCGTTCCAAACTCCAGTCTTTTCCCATTCCATCTTCTCACTCGGTCGCTGGTAGCGCTTTAGTTTATATTGCCGTTTGGTACGCTGCTTCACTCGTACTTCCAAGATGTTTCGCTTTTGGAAACTTTTAAATCTTAAAGAGAGAAAAAACAACAACATTATCAGCATTTATGCATTAAACAAATTCGCGTACTATAGCCAACTTTAGCTGTAATATGTATCAACAATTAAACGGCTCAGGTTCAAAATTTAAGAACTGTCAGTCCTATCTCGTTTAAATTTCAACATCCAGTCTCAACATAGTCTGAATTGAGTTATGAACACCTCCAGTCAAAAACCGTGAAGAATTCGACCGAAAATGTTCACCCTGCAAATTGAACTAACATAGCTGGTCGTAAGGTATTCCCAATTCCAACTTATTTCATCGCCTTCAACCAGTCAAAATGAAGTTAATACTTCAATCAACCGGTATCCCTGGCATGGAAAAAAGTCAGAAGAATGACAACACTGTCTATTTCTTGTCCCTTACTCCCCAATTACAGGGATGCTCCACTTGAGCACAATAATGACCCTTGACTCAGACCTTCCCGGGAGCAAAAACACAAAATATTGTGCGTGACTCCCTTTTTGCAGGCGTAAAACTGGAAATGTAGACATCTAAACAAGATTCTGTTCTTACTCATCATCATAGCCAAAACAGGTGATACTTAACAATTAGCATAATTAATTCTGAATAGCTTAGGTAACTAACCTTTCTAAAAGTAAGCTGGAATTGTTTTTAGTTTCTAATAGACGACCCGTAATTTCATCGCTTAGCAAGGGATTTAATTTAGGCTGCTGAAACTTCCATTTACTTAAAGCCTTCTGGCCAAACTTATTTGCTTCAATTTTCATATTCACTTTATGAAGGAGCTTAGCTTTTTGTTTCTTTTCGGTCTTTTCTATGTCACGTTTAATCTTCTTAATGGTGTACACACCGGATTCGCGTACTTTGATTTGTTTAAGTTCACTAGCGGTTTGCTGAGATTTCTTGGATAGTTTTTCTTTTCGCCGTTGTTTTCTGGAAGTAATACGGAAGTTACAATAATGTTAATGAACAAATAACGAATCTATTTACAGCTCTAGGTTTAGACAAGAAATGATGCAAGGATGATACGAAGTTACAAAACAACATCACTTACTTTGTTTTCATTTTAGTAATAGACGGTTTCCTCTCATCGTCAGAGCCGTCTTCAGGCTCAGATTTTACTTGAATTTCATCGGAAACCATATTTTCAAGTTTTAAATCTTCTTCTTTAACGCTAAAAACCAAAACAGAATTTAAGAAACACATTTTATTTCTGCAATATCACTGTTTCCTTGATCTCCTATATCACAGATCATGCCCAATTATCCAGTTACTTAAAAGCTTGTAAATGTAGCCTAGAAACGGTTCATCCTTTAAAAATAGCCAACTGGTAGCTACATTTTGAAATTATTTTTTTTGAGTAACACTTTGAAGCAATGCTGAACAGTTGCATGTTCATGAACACGTATAATTAATTAACACTAAAATTTTGAGTGTGCCAAATCAGATTGAGGTACAACTTAAATAAGGAAATATAAATCATACCACACCCAGATTTGAAGCGATTATTATATCCTTCGATCGACAACCAGATGCTCAATATAGATAGTTTCAGCAAATGGCGCTTTTTGAAGGAAAAGTATGTTTAAATTATTACTAACAACAAATTAGGCACGCTATAAATATTACAAAATTACAATACTATACGCAGACGACGCACTCTGGATCTCATGATCTAAAATTATAAAATGACTAAAAGTAAAGCTGCTAAGGGCAAATACCGAGAACTTATAGAGTACCTTCGTAGGTGTGCTCTAGGTACTGGTTAGTACCTGCCTACTTAGTGTTGGTAGGTACGAATTATAAATAAAAAAAATATAAATATCATGAAATCGAATTATTGTATACCTATTCAAATAACAGGTAACCTCTTTGAGACGAAAAATATCATTAAAGGAGTACTTGGCTCTGGGTTAATAGGGGTTAAGCTACTATAATCTCATGGGGGTTGGTGTTGAGAGAGAAGGCCAATTGATTTGAAATACATACCTAAGACCCTTTATAAATAAAGACCCTTTGACCTTTTCTTGGGCCATTGTAGAAATTCTGATAAGTACTTAAAAAATGCTAAAATTGTAAGCACAGTCAATCGCACTATAAAATGCCGTTGTTAATGTAACTAGGGAAAAGATAAAAATAGTACCCATAAATGCAATTAGGCAGAAAGGTGTAAGTTAAGTCAGAAGGTTTTAAACCCACTCTATAAATTAGAAACTGATGCCCAACGTCAGCTTGCAGTACCACTCACGCTTCTTTTAAGAATTATTATTAGCTGCTTTCCTCAGGGCTTTATTTATAGTATATGGACATGTACTATAAATAAAGCTCCGAATAGACTTAGCAAGAACTCGAGATGGAATATAACAACTTTATGCTGACAGATGGAAATATAAAAAACACTTACGCAGTAATTGGTATTCTGGTAGCGCGTTCCAATTTTTCTTCTCTTTTAATTTCCTTCTTTTCAACGTCCAGGGCAGCTCGTAAAAGGTCTTGATGGTCCCCGAAAGATGGATTGATAGAAAATCCAGGATGAGGAAATTCTATCGCTTTAATTTCGGTTGTTTTCTGAGCACCCCTTGTCTGAATAATCGCATTATTTTGTCGTACTACTTCTTCTCTAAACCACTCACTGTCAATTTTATTCTTTACAGGAGTTACTGCCCATGGATCAACTAAAGCTGTGTCCGGTTCCTTCCCATCCGATCGAGTTTTCCTAACTTTTACTCTCGAATTTAATTTAATGGTGTTTCTACATGAGGAAATTCAAAGAGTATGAACAAATTATCACACAGAAGAACGAAAGTAAACTATTTCAAACAATTCGCCATATTCTGTTTCTTAAAAAATGCATTCTCATTCTTGAACATCAGAAATTGGACGTACCTTTTAATCAACGGGTCTGGTACATTAGTATGAGGTTTTTGAAGCCGAAAGCATCTCAATTTTGAAAAATCTACAAGGGCATCCGAGTCTGATTCCTCTGTTTCTTTTTTTCCCTGGTCACCCTTTCCAGTGTCGACTTTGAAAAAGTCATTGTCGGTTGCGAAGAAATTATGGCGTTCCTTTATTCTCTCCTCATCCAAGAAATCCTCTACATCTGGATGAGCTATTTTTTTCCAGTGAAGCTTCGAAGCTTTTTTTGCTGTTAAAAAATATAAAGTACAAATTATCATACAAACATTAAACTTTTCCCTAGTAGTTAATTGAAACTATTTTCCAAACTCAACACCAATTAGTCCGGAGTTCGCAGTGAGTAGTGCAGACTATTGCCTTTTCATTATCCGATTAATCATTAGTTCTATATAAACCCGGGGCCACGAGTGCCGAGTGTATCCCCGGCTGTTTCAAGGACACTGACCGACCCACAAATAATATGAATGATGAATGACGAAATACATAGACAAATTAACTGGAAATGACAACTTCGCCTTAAAATACTAATTCAAATGTAAAAAAAATACGAGCCACAATTTTCAATAAAAATCATACAAACTAATTCCAAATTAAAACTGAGAATTGTTCCTCACCTTTTCCCATTTTAACAAATTCACCAGGTAAAACTTATCACCAGGCTGCAGACCAAAATTCGGTGCTTGGTACAAGCACGCTTGGAACTGAGTGGCCGACTAGAAAGATTCCTACGGTAGAAAAGGCGAAACGAAGTACCATCGTCCGTACGTCCGTAAATACATAGGCATGGTCCATGCTTATTCTTTTTGAGCGTTCGCGGTTTATTGACTGTAGGTAAGTGATTAAGTTGCTTTTCTACCAAATAGGTACCACTACTTGTGCTCTGCCAGTCCGCCGTCAGTCTCGCAAATTGAACTTGTCAAAAGTACGTTTACGGGTTTACGTTTAAGTATTTATTAATTATTATAAAGTAATTCATAATTTTATCTTCATTTTATTATTTTATTTAAATTATACGTTGTCCTTTATTCCAGTTTATTACTAAATATATGTGTGAATGCAAATCAGAAACTTTAACTCTTCAAGGGAACGGCAAAAGATGAGGTAGTTTTACTAGTTTTGATCATAATTTATAATCATCCATTAGCAAAAGAAGGGAATTCGATTCACTTGATAATGTTTTGAAAGTCGATTAACACCCGGAATTCGCAATTCACTGCAAGTTAATCTGGTGAGGTATTTTTGAATTTTGTTTTTTTTAAATAAATCTGATTAAGACCGATATTGGAGTTAGGACAGCACAGTGCACATCAAGGCATGAAATAAATGCAGAGAGGTTGATTGTAATATATAGTATAATAATGCCATATACGACATGGCAGACTTAAATGACACACCGCTACAATGCAGTTTATTACACAAAGATATACATGTGTATTGTATGCACGTGGGCAGTAATAATAATTATTATGTCTATGTAGAAAAGTCTACCGACACTGCACTGGTTGTGATTCTGATTGTGATAATATTGCAGATTTAATTGCAATAAAATAAAATTGACAATGATTTTTTTTTTATTCAGTTTCTATTTCGCTTAAAAATGTTGAACTCGTCTGGCCACAACCATTGGATTCGCTTCTTGTAATACACGTTTCCCTTCTGCTTTATAGTCAAATGTACAACCGTGTGCTTCTGCATTTCGATGTGTTGGACAAAATATTAATCCACATCTACATTGGAAATTTGTAGTAGGACCCAATTTTTTCTTACATTCTCCACACCGTAACTTTTTCTTCCTTGCTGTTACTGAATACAAATAAAAAACAGCAATTAAGACAAAAGGTCAATAAACACATTTTTCCCAGATTCAGTTTAAACAGCAATACCTGATACTAATACACATAGCAAACATATAGTATATATAGGCATCTGCATGCACTGATGCACTAGCGAATAGTTGTATAGAAACAGTTGGGTCTGTCTGTGTAATTATATAATTTAAGTTTAATGTATTTGCTCGTTTCACAATTTTTTTATCAGTGTAATCTGAACTCACATGGCTTAGATTTTCCAGACACTGGCCTAGTTCTTTCACTGAGCAAATTAGCTGGCCTAAGAATGACGCTTGGTGTGAGGCGATTCCCGGATTCTCTAAAAATTTCGAAACACCAAATAGATATTGGAATTTAATGCATATTATGGTTAGGCATTCGGTGGCACTTTTTACAACTATAAATATAAATATTTATATAATGTACATAATGTAATATTTTAACTGGGCCATGGAAAGCATGAACACCAATCTACAATTTCTTACGTTTCTTCTTTAATTTTTGCTCTAACATATTTGGCTAATTGCTGTTGTGTGTAAGGCGGCTGACCAGGATACATTCTACCCCTAGTTTGGATTTCAGCTTGAATTTTTTTCACTGTACTCCTAGCTGTTTTTGGCGGAGGCTTCTACAAAACATGGCATTTATAAGTCTATTATTATCTGTTTATATAAATTCCAAATTAAATTAATAAACTCAGTAACTTAAATAACACTATAATATGATTACTGGATTCACTGAAGACTGCATACTAATATATAAATTTTGTTTGTACTTGATGATGATGATGCTGGATTTGATTTTGATCCCTATCAGACATACGTCCTTTCAGTCCTTGAAGTTTTCTCATCATACTAACGTTTTCTTTGACCCGATCATTCATATC
>JAQFZE010003235.1:0-12933 GCA_034695245.1 Dicyrtomina saundersi | reverse complement strand
AAAAGTTTTCTGTGAAAACGAGCATAAGGTCGGCTTTACGTAAAAATAGCAGTAAATAGTTAATAGTAAATAAGTAGTAAATAATAATAATAACATAACATGTTAGTTTGTCATATGTAAAATATTGTTTTTTTTCCATTCAGGTAACTTCAACTTCGACTTCGTGAATATTAAATTATCTGCGGTGCTTGGTGCTCGGACAGAATGTTAAATATTAAATTGTGATGGGAAGAGGATTTGACGAGTTTCTTATGAATTGTCGTAAATATGAAATGTGAATGTGACTCAAGAAATATAAGTTGTAGCGTTCGTGTCAGTGTGAGTGTCGGTACTCTTTCTAGAGGGTCGTCTCAAATGAAAAGATTATCAAATGACGGGATCTTGTGAGAAAAATCCATACTAATTAAGATTCACTTGAATCATTAAGGTTACAAATTAGTCTAACCATGACACTCATCATCATAATCTATCTACCCACTTATTTTCTCTGGCTCAGCCTGAGGATTTTTGAAGAATTTTTCAATATTTGTGTCTTGACTATTTATCATGTATGTGTATGTAGTGGAAAGTATAGTATACTTATGGTCAAGTACAACACAGCCATCACCCGTGAGAGCATCAAGCATTATTAACATTTGAGTCTTTAGGATAACTGTGTAGCACAGTAAAAAGAAGAATTTATGTGGAAATAATGTATGGATGGATGGATCAAAGGTGTACGTGTTCTCTCCCTCGGCTTCTTCTTCGGCATCGGCTCTTGATTTTCCGACTGGAAAAGCAGGTCTGGCGACAAAACAGCTTTATTTACCAAATGATATGTGACTGAATCAAGTTTGAATCTTTTTTACAAACGATATGAGGCAATATCAATATCGTGTTTTTTTCTCTATCTTTCTCTCGATGACTGAAGTTGACTCGCACTATGTCCTCTCCATCTTCCACAATGTACCATAGGGACAGTGGACACTTGATGTCGACAGGTAAAATAGAATATAGCAAGGAAAATAAAATTTAATATCCATTGTATCCTTATGGATAGCAATTCCCATATTATAGTCACTTCATAATTCCAACCTATTAAAAATAATTGTACATATTTAACTTTGATAAGATTGACTGTGACGGTGCTCCGATTTGTAAGTCTCTCCTGATGAACAAGGTAAGAACTATTAGTGAGCGTTCTTTCACGCTAATGCAGATATCTATTAGTAGCTTTTGTCACTAATGTTTCAACTATTCTCATTCAAATTTCCTTAATCATTTATAAATCTTTCCCATTTTCACTTAATGAATACAAACGGCAACCAAGTGAGTCTCAATCAAAGTAATATTCTTATTATTCTTGACAGGGACGTTAAACCAGAGACTACTGACGCGAAGATATTCACTTGTTTGTCTCATCGTGAGTGAGCATGTACACTATATAATATGTACAGCAAGTACTTGGGGTAGTGATCAAAAGCTTCTCAAAACTATTATAATACTATGTGTATGAAGAAATAATGGAGAATTCAATGAAGATAAAGAGAAGCAAGAATTTTGTCTGCTACCATCACCATAATTTTATGGCACTACTTGAATGAATATTTTCGTATTGTTGCGGTTTGTACACTCGCAGGGACTGCCAGCTCTCCTTCCCCTGGCTAACTATTCGAAAAAACAAAAGATGACGAAAATATAGCCATAAATTTTGGCTCATCTTCATTGATTGGATTGAATTTGAATTTTGTTTTTCACACAACAACGCAACTTACTTGTGAAGATTTTGAAGATGGTGTGTAATATTAATATTGCTTCCTTTCAAGTCAAAACATGTTACTGTCTGTCTCTCACTCGCTCGCTTCGTACTGGTCATTCATTCTATATTATTTCTATGCGTTGTACATGTTAACAGGCCCAGCCATCAAATCAATTCATCGTCGCCGTTACCAACTACTTGTTAAGTGAGTTTCTCATAATGATTATATAATGACTTATAGACTCAGCCGTATGTAGCCTCATGCTCTGGCCACGGAGGGAGAAGTATACAAAAAAAAATGATTTGGATGACGGACCAACTAAATGAACATGACTTTTTTTAAACTTTTTCATCCAGGTGTGGATAAGTTCCTATATGCTCCTATTTATGTGGTTACAACCATAAAGACAAAGACGAGCCATTCTTGAAGTCAATGCCAATGCTAACTCCGAGGCGAAAGCCAATGTACCTACTACACGATGTAATTATTATGCGGACCGATTTATAGACGTTAACAATTTCTATCTATAAATTCAAATTGGTGAAGGCAACAAGTTATTCCTAATTTGTTCCCATACACACTCAGCTACTCATTTAAAACATTATCAAGAGAACAAAGTTGTTTCTGTCATTAGAAAAATGCCTTGCGGAGTTTATAAGCACACCGACTTTGATATGTAGCGCTTTTATTCTCTATTACTTATTAACCTACATACCTAGCCCAGGTATCTCTCATATGATCTATATGAATATACTCCATCCCCGTCTACTACTCACTCCTGGTGCGGCATAACAGTATGGCTCTAGACTAGACTATACTCATCATCAGCATATTATGTCAGCAAATTTCTAATACCAATGTGTCGGTGGAGTTGGGGAAGTGTCTTCTGGTGCCACATTATCTCAGCGTAATGTTTTCCATTGGGAGTAGTAGACAGCAGACGGTAGTGAATATGATTACTCTTGACGTTCATTACGTCCACTGTACCTCCTGTCCTATACAATATAATAACAACAACAGGATCTCTAAAAATCTCAAGTCTTCGTCTTCTCCAACGCGCAGCATACATCAGTCCATAGGCTTCTACACAACATTCTTTTCGGTATCATGTTTTGGGCTGTTGCTGACATTGCAATGGGAAGCGATGATGAGAGACTCTCATAAGCTAAAACAGACGAGTGTGTAGAGACGAGATAAAGCGGTTAGCTCTGAGCTTTGACTGAAGAGTTACAGACAGCAGTAATAATCTTTTCTTTTAGATACGTGATGTAATGTGAGCGTCGTGTTTCTTTATCGCACACACAACAACACAACTTCTCATATGCCTTCTCTCTGCAGTACGTAGTACCAAGAGTAGTTGGTATTTGTCCATGTGGTATAGGTATGTCCTGGACGTACTGTATATATGTAGACCTCAGTTTGAATTTGAATGTGAGGTAAATCTGACTGACTAGTGAGTAGTTATATACTCCTCATGGATTGGATTGCATCGTATTATTACCTATCAACTCATAAGTATATAGCCGCAGACATACTCCATGTAAAATGTAAGAGGAAGACGGTCAGAAACATAACTCGACTGACGGAGTGAAATACCAAATACCATAACCTCGTCAATGCCTAAACGGATTATGTACTAGCATCAAATAAATTATTAACAGTTGAGTTTCATCTGCCGCCATGGAAAGCCATACTATCTGCCATCCAAATCCCATCATATGGCTTCAGAGCGTTTATTGATGTACATACTCAAAAGTAACTCAAGTAGGATCCTACAGAATACAAACGCTCGTTCAGTGCTCAATATTGTTGCTCTTTCATGGCATAACATGGTATGCTATGGGTAATTCATGCGTCCTTAGAGTCGTAGAACAGGCAATAAGCTTTTACAATAGATATGATGAGTAGGGACCTTTAGTACTTTGTGATAAGTAGGCTTGTCAAATAAAAACCGCATGGAAATTATTTCCTTGAACTTATGAAGCAATAAAGGTAAAAACATTACGTTGACTCTTATCAAATCTCTCCCTCTCCCTCTCTCTCTCTCTCTTAAAATTCCTATGTATTCCGCTTCAGTCCTGATTTCTGATAGACATTACATGAGTTTCAGCCTAGTCAATCTAAAAAAGCGACTGCGGCACTCATGTCGAGATCGAGAAAACAAGGATATTGTGTGATACGCGTAAAAGACATGTTCATTTTCTTCGTCTCTCTTTCTCTATACTTTTACTTATGGCTCACATAGTCTCTGAGTCTCTCAAAAACTCGAGCTAATTTTCATTGGGGAAAAAAATTTCCTCAGGTTAAATTATTGAGAAGAAATAACAAGAAAACTCCATTACTTTTTGATGGTTGAATAGATGCAGGAAATGTAATTTTTACAGTGGAAATCATTCGACAAGCTATTATAATGTCATGCGGGATTTTAACAAAATTCTTGTCATATTTCAGTGGGACCCTATTGCATTCCAGACAATCTTCCAAACTTCCAGACGCTCACAAAAGAAGGCTTTCACAGGATATACATAATCATATATAGTTAATCTGCTCACCAATGCTAATAAGAATGTACAGGTAATTTTTTTAATTCATATTTATACAATAATAATATTTGTGCCAACAAATCTCTGTACACAGTATCAAGCAGCATTGTTTTTCTTCCTTAAGCTTTTACGTAGTTGTTATTTTTCTATTCTCACTTGGATTAAGCATACCAAACCAAGACGCACATCATCTGACTGGCAGATTTGGAATTGGATCAAAACAAAAAGAAAACCTTGGTAGGTGTTTTTCCTTTAAAATCCTTATAATCTTATACATATAATATGAAATATGTTTTAAAGCTTTTAGTTCTAAGCCTACAAGATATGATGATGATGAAGGAGAGGAGACGAAAGGTATTTAGTAGTACCTACATATTAAAAGCGAGATGGGGAACACAAGAAGAGACGGAGTCAACAGACAGTATAATAAGATCCACTCAAGGATCACGAAGAACAAAACAAGGTAAATAATTACATAAAGTTAAATACAGTTCGAGGACAAAAGCTTCACACTTCACACCAGGGAGGCTTAAAAACCTTTACTTTAGTATATCTTCCCTCTTTCTCGTATTTTCTAAATCTTTTTTCCGCCTTAAAAATTCTCTTTTGTGTGTCTTGAGTGGAAAACTTAAATTAAATAATCTCAGTTGTTTTCATTCTCCAGCTTTAAACATGCATTTTTACGTATTACATACATTAGTTTTATTTTACAGACTCCAGGAACCGGCTCCGTCAGAGGGTTGATCGAAGAAGTCAAAAGTTGAAAACCGACGACCGACACACAATTTGGATTTTGGAAGAGACGGACGCTGAAGAGTCTTCTAAATACCATGCCATGCCATGCCATTTACGTATACAAATTACTAATATCTGTACAAATGTATGAGGAGTGTGGACGTGGTCGTTGGAGCGAAATCATGTCAGAGGCTGAGGTTGATGTGCCACTACTATATGGGAGGACGAGACGAAAATGAAAACGAGATGGACATTTTTGGCCTGGTGGTACCATTTCGTAGTCGTATTGTTCGTGTTTGTCTGCGTTCTTTTAAAAAGTATATGCACATATATACATATTGTGTGGTGGTGGTGTCGATTCGAAAGATTGAAAAGCGTGAAAGAAATGGAAGGGCGCCTACAATGAAATGCCATATAGTGAACTCCAACTCCAGCAACTTCAAACTCCAAATCTCGACTGCTTGAAAAACTGACCGACAGAAATTGACCGCGTGTACATAAAGATCATGATGGAGCTTTTTTTTTTTTTTTGATTTTTCACTCTTTTGTCATTTCCCCATCTGACTCAAATATGACTTTCTTTCAAATGTGCAGTCCATTACATCCCTTGTGTTCCATTGTCTCCTTTCTATATGATAAGTAGATGTTCTTTTCTAACAATATTTCTGTATATCCAAATCCAAATAAGACTCGATGAGGGATACCTATATATTTCTATGTATTTATTTTCCTTATTAGATATACGGATATACTGTATGCTGTATGTTGTGCATACCAAGGTTGAAAAGGCAAAGGTGTACTGTATGTGATGTTACAAACGTGATGCCTAGGTGAGTGTTTAGTATTGACATTGTTTTGTTCCATTAAATCTAGAGGTATACTTGAGGGCCCGTGTCTTCCAGTGCAGCTATGGTTCCCTGTTCCCTCCTGACAATCACAAACCTTTACACAAATGTGCACTATCATGATTATTTGGTGGGTGAGAGAATGCACTGAATTTACCTCTGGATACCTGTTGATTGTGAATATGTACTGCTCCAGAACTACCAGTCCATAGGATACAGTCCACCAAAATGCGTCTATGCTATGTTGTGCCAGACATGCCAGAAGCATATATGCCTAGGTAGGTATAAAAATATTCGAGTGTATCCACGGTACCATCTTTCTTGTGCTTCCAAGTACAAACTACCACATTTTATCTTACACATAATCTTTCCTCATTTTCAAAAGGAAAACTATCAGTTATATCTGTGCGTCCACACGCGTATTTTGAAGACGTCCAAGTTGGAGCTTTCCATGAAAACCTTAAAGACATTTGTAACTGTAACCGTAACCATAAGGGAGGCTGAAGACTGAAAAGGGCACACAAGGGTTTTTCAAGAATAAATGCATCAACTATGAAGTGCTAAAGTACAGAGAACAGTTGTTAAGGGCGGTCCTCAGCTTTTCTTCTCCATGTTGATCCTTCCGAAAACAACCAAGTACCTTTCCACGGTGAATATTACAATTTATTTATGTACCTATTACCTACATCCACCTACGAACCTACTACCTAGATACCTGCTTAGTATGTATGGTGCACTTCACTGCCCGTAACTTCAACTCTCGTTGCAGACGCCTGGACTTGGCCATGGCCCATGGACCGTCTCCTGGTCCTGGTCCTGGTCCTACGCAGCCTTTACATACATTTATATGTAATTTGGCATTGAGTCCAAGCCAAAGTTGAGTTTCAGAGACTCTCTCACTAAATGCTGAGGAAAATGACGGAAACCTCTACAAGTCCAGAAACAAGAAGGAATACTACACCAAGTCAAGGGTGTACGGTACAATTGAATAAATGTAAACTTGTGTGTACCTACCAACCTAGGTACATGGGCTCAGTCAGTACGTATCATCTACCTATATAGCTTCGATCAATAATAATACTCCTGCACTAATAATAATGCATGTGCATAACATACGTGAATATGTACATGTCTATCATTGTGAGCTATGTTTTGGTTTGCTTGGATCCGTTGGGTGCCCGTCAAGTGCTATGTTAGAGCAACAATGCAATTATACATGAGCCACTGGAGTCAAGGTACGCACGCCTGAACGGTTCCATGTTGACGTCGGCCTTTTTTTTAACTTGAGAGCATAATAATTGTGAGGAGGGAAATGAAAATGAAATAATGATACGAAACCATAAAATTCTTCTATTAACGCCAACCAAAATGCAAGGTCCTATTCCAAGTGAGGTCGACGTCGACATTGATATGGACAATTTTTACATTCCGTTAAATATTACACATACTCTAATTTAAAAATAATTTTCTTGGACTCACACTTCAAAATGTTTCAGTGCTATTCTACAATACGGTGCATGTTAAAAATGTGTATCTTTGTACATAGTACCCTCAATTAAAATTGTATGCCTCTTCAAAAATTAAGATCGAAATTCCACATTCTCATGGCAAAAAGATTCTCATCGATTTTGATAGGAGAAATCAACACTTTGAAAATGCCGTGATTGAATGAATTTCATCATAGATCTACGATTTCAATCACAAAATACCATCTATATAAAATTACAT
Source organism: Dicyrtomina saundersi (assembly GCA_034695245.1). NCBI lineage: Eukaryota > Metazoa > Arthropoda > Collembola > Symphypleona > Dicyrtomidae > Dicyrtomina > Dicyrtomina saundersi. Next base: position 5,343 of record JAQFZE010003235.1, on the reverse strand, counting down.
TTAATGCGTAATGCATAACCAAACAAATATACCGATGCCGATGCCGATACCGATGCCGATGCGGATACGGATAATATATAAAATGTCAAGATTCGTTACTATATGTATCCCTGTAGCCAAGTTTAATTTACGGCTCAAAGAACACGTACTAAAGATTTTTTAGTTTACAGCCATTCAGCTCAGCTCAGCTGAACAATAATAACAATGACGGAAGATAAGCTGACTATGCAATTTTTTTTTGGTATCCATGAAATTCAAATTTAAGATCCAAATTCAGTCATATATATGTAAGGAGACTCTCCTATTCCTCATCATGACTCAAAGAATCGATCTGTTTTAAAAGTCTTGATAAAATGCATCCTTTTCTATTCCCTATAATATGATTCGGCAATCTCAGCAGAACTGCTACCATTATTTCTATTAGAATTTTCTACAAAGAAACATACGGATCCAGGACCATCCAGTCCAGTCTGACATAATTTGTTGGATAGATCTCGACACACAAGAACATGTACCTACCACTAAAAAAAATGTGAAAAGAATATACAAAAAATCAGAATCTATTTTGTTCTGTGTAGATGTGGAAACTTAGCCAAAGTATAAGAAAATAATGTATTGTGTTTAAGTGTTCTCAGAGATGTGGACGTGGACAATCACTTTGAAGGTGTAATGATTCAATCAAGTTTCTGAGAAAAGCATCAATGGCTCGTAGTAATCCTAATCATAATGCAAATGTATGGAATGGCTCCACACTCACACTGTATCATGGTTGGCTGGTGTCTGGTTGGTTGGTGGAATGAATGAAAGATGCAAGTCCTGGTTTTCTGCTGGACTACGAAAAGACGAAAAAAAAACTAAAACGAAACACCAACAACTCTCTCTCTCTCCCTCCACAGTCCACGGCATGACATCATTCTCATTTCATTTTTCCACTCTCAGTTATGATGACCGACAACAAATTGAACTCGACGAGGAGCGAAAACAACCTGACTAACTTAATTGTATGTCATTTTCATTTTCATACAAATTATCCTTGTAGTGCATACATGATCACATCTTATAATTCTGATCTCCACTCACGGGGATGTTGTGGATTGTGGAATGTGTTCTCTCAGCTCTCTCCTCTCAATTCTCAATTCTCAATCCAAATTCAACCAACAAATATATAACAATATGAGCGTTACAGGTAGTACTACTCCCCGAACAATCAAATGTACCTATGCCTATATGTGTCTAATACGTATCATCTACCTAACATGCTAATCATAATTATAATCGTAATCATAGTCATATACATATATACAGCATGGGGACCACTGCTGCCTGTCTCAAGTCTTTGCAGTCTGCACTACTTGTCTTTCTGCCTTTTACCAGAATCTTATTTTTTTTTCCCCCGCATACCTACGAATCTTTTAGACATTCCATCGTTTTTGTATTCGTAATCGCATATACACGTAATATAAGTAGACTGGACTAGCGCCAGTGCCAGTCAAATAATGTATGAACATTCAGACTCATAAATATTTCTAAAGTCCAGTCCGTATAAACACTATATTTTACAAATACAAATTACAATAATACAAAGTATGCATTTTGACGCTCGGATTTCATTTTCCTCGTAAACATTGGAAACAACAATTGGAAAATGAAAACTAAATCTCTCGCTTTAGTTAACTTTTTACTTTGCTCAGAAGTCCAGTGTGCTTTGCTTCATCCTCACACAGGGTAATGTATCAAAAGTCCACTCTCATCTCTCTCAATGTACCTACTTAGGTACTTATCTTCCACTAATTCCACTTGTACGAGTGCTCTCTGTAAGGAGACTATGTGCGACTCTCTCCAGCCACAGCCAGCCCAACCTCTTCACATCCACAATCCACATACCTTCAACTTCATCCACTTAAGTCCCGCACTGTAATGTTCCTGATTACTAGGACGACCACGTACGACGGTGTCTCTCCCTTTAACACATGATCCTACATGAATAACTCTTTCTGTCTCCGAATCCCTAAGTGAAACGAAGGCGAAACCGGCATGGATTTTCAATAATACTCTACTATGTAATAATTACTATAGAATACTAAATGAAAATTTCATTTTACTTTCAACTTTACAAAAACATCATCATCCCCACCACACATAGGTAGGTAGGTAGGTACATATCCCACAAGAACCATCATCATAGCAATATTGCATAGTGGCAATTATTATTTTTCTCAACTCTATCATCTCGCCCCACACTCACGCGGATCCCATCTCATCAATTCATAGCACAAACAAAAGACTCATGAACGATGATGAAAAATGAAGTAAACAAGAAACTGTTGGGGAAAGAGTTGGGATTTTGGACAAGAAAAACTACCAAAAGATTGAAATGAGATTTGAACTCATGTGGCTCCTCATTCCTCAGTAGCATTGGGATCGCCTCCCTCAAATTTAAAATACGCACAATTATGGAGGCTACTGACGATGAGAGGGTTGAGGATGTAGTGGAGTAAAGTGCGTAATAATACTTAGATTTTTGAGAATAAAAACTAAAGGTAGGGTTGATGAATGAAACTATGTAGCATGTGGGAATCTGGGAATGATGACAATTAAGTATCACATTCGTTGAAATGCTCGTAAATATATATGTTTAATCTTGGGTGAAGTAATGTGAGGGAGCAGCAGCATAAGGGCACAGGTATCTTATCTGTCCAAGTCCAAGCAGATAGCTCTGTCTTATATCAGTACAGATATATTTCTTTTAAAATCTGAAGCATTTTTGCTTCCTTTGATTTTTGTGTTCCACCTTCCTTTTTCACTTCCACCTCACCCAGGCCTGTCCCGTACTCCCATATTTCCTTCGTTATGGTATCAAATGGACAATTTAAATGTAGCAGAGGAGAGTGTCAGTGCTGACTGTGACGATGGACTGGCTCTGGGTAGGACCGGACTGTCTAGTGAGGAAAAGTGTGTATGGATGGATGGGTCCAGGTGCTGCTCCCATAGGAACTCCTACCAAAACCAAACCCACCTAACATACACTAATAGTTACCATGAAAGTTCCCGAAAGAAGTGAATTTGAATTGCCCATATTTTTCCTTGTTGTACAAAGTAAATCTCTTTCTCAAGCTGCTCTTTTACCAGTTCCACAAGCTTCCCACCTTAAATACATGAACAATCCCCTGTGAATAAACAGACTCTGTGGCTGTGTGTAAATTGAACAGAAGAATAAAGGTGAGCGCTGCTGCTTCTGGATAAGAACTTAGTAGAGTTGTTCTTGTTCTCCCATTCAAGAGAGAGATTGTAAGAACAAATTTCTGTTTCTTTCTTACTTGTATGTCTTGTAAAATGTACAGATAAAGATAAAAAAAAAGGTAGAGACATCTTAAAGAAATTATATATCCATCCCATATAGTGCCACTAGTTCCATATACCATATACCTTGCGCCCCGGCCTTTGATAAAAATATTATAAAATACAGCAGGGAGAGAGAGATATGCCCAAGTTTTGTATCCCAATTTCAATTCCATATAGATATCAAATTACAATAAATTTGTTTTTGTCCAATTTGGAAGGAATGTACAGATGAAAATGCCTTGTGAGACTGATACGTAGTGTAAAATATCAAATTATCTGTAGATGCTGTCTCAGCCAGGACCAGAACCAGAACGAGTATAACAGTAGCAGGTCAAGCTTTTAACAACTTTCCAAAAATTCTATCCTAAAATAAGTATGTTAAAGTTAAAATACTTAATGTAATCATCATACTGTATTGTACTGTACTGTGCTCCGCACTTTAATTGCAAAAATTGCTAAAAGAATCAAGAAGGGAATTAATTTCCTGACGCACTTTACACTTGACTCTTTACACTCTGTGCTGTACAAGTACTTAGGATTAATTGAAGTTTCCAGCCCGATCATTAGTTTTTGTTGGAGGTAAAGAAAAGACGCGCGGTAAGAAGTTGTTGAAAAAACAACATAATTCTCAATTCTCTGAGAGAGTCATATAGTCGTTAATGATCTACGGCTACGGCTCTGCCTATATCTATATAGCACTACCGCTATACTCCGAGTGTAAAAGAGTGGTTTACTTATAGTAGAGAGTCTATACAGATTTTTAAAATGTGGTGTTGTGCGGTGGTGGTGGTGGTGCTGATGGGAGAATCTTCCAACCTGAGGCTCTTCACCTGTTGCCTCCTGTGTACTGTCTACTGTATAATGTCATCTCACACATATCTTGTCTTATAATGGGACGTCCATTCCATGTAATTTGACTTTCATCGGGCCCTCGTCTCACAAGTCTTTGATGTGTAATCAAAAAAAGATTTTAAATCTGCTAATAAACAGGTAAACATCATTTCATGGGACAAAACATCTCGAATTCCATTAAAAGAATCAATTAACATGTACATAAATATCCTTCAAGCAGAATGAATTATGTGAGAGAGGGAGCAGGAGGGAGAGAGACGGCTAAATAGTTAATAAGTAGATAAGAATTTCCCCCTTGTTATTATATTGCACACAAGATCATTTAAAGGATTTTCTCTTCTCTCATGGAGTAGACGGATGGATTATGGATGGATATGGAATGGAAATGGTACAGTAACTATTTGTACTAATCCATAAAACGTATGCGTTTCGCTTCTTTATTAAATATACTATAGAAAATACTGTCTGCATAATGCACAGTATAGTATGTGCATATAGCATAACTCTCTCAAGGAACTAAAAACCTCCTACATACTACACACATTCAGAATAGTATAATGAGAAGAGGTAAGGAAGGTACTTCTGAAAAGGTTCAAAATTATTATAATCTTCACATTACACTCTTTATGTATGACCCTGTGGATGATCATAAGAAGACGAAGAAGAAGATATTAAGTATCACAGGAGAATCGGTAAAGTTGCAAAAGAAACAGGATAATTGTGAGCCTCGCATAGCCTCGTCCGCTATTTGTGTAAAAACTAGTCCTCCTTCATTCAGTAGATGTTTTGAGGGAATTTTTGAATTTAAATTTTCAAATTTTCTAAAGTCTCTTAAACTGTCTGAAAGTCTGAGCTTATATAGCTTCTCTCATTAAGCATTTCATTCCAACTCCTCCCGCAACTACTGCATTAGCAGCCTATAATAGTGAACCATAAAATCTTTACAAGATAACCAACAATAGCTAAATACTGTGATATGCTATATGATATGTGCTAAGCTCGGAAGAAACCTCAAACTCAAAAATGCAAAGGCATTATTAGCACATATTATCTGTAGTAATATATGATGTATCTTTTAAACACTTGTGGACACTCTACCTCCCGAACCACACGTCATGCTCAAATCCGACCAGTTCTCTCTCTCTCTCA